>MJUU01034988.1:1505-17650 GCA_002080025.1 Modiolus philippinarum
AAGACGGCCCCTTGCACCGGTTTGAGCTGAATTCATTTCTAATTATCGAGCAATGCTACATCCATGCTCTTCATTATCCATAAATGCCGGGTTGTCAAAAATATAAAATTAACTAGAAAAGTGTTCTTACAATCGCTGTCTTCCGTTGCCCCACAAAAAACTAACAGAAGACAATAAAACATTTAAACAATCACAGGGCACTCATCGAGTCGGAATAAAATTTTGAAAACATTTTTAACAAAAGGCTTTTTACAGCGATATTCAACTGCAAGTATTCCAGAAAATATAAAAGTGTGGCATAAATTAATTTCATTTTCGAGAAGAACACGTACCAGAGACCACTTTACACGATTTTTAAAAACATTTGAACTAAGTCTGAAAATGACCAAATATAGGTTCAAAATTCACGTCTAAAAGACCATACTTTTACTTTGTGTAAACTGTTCAAGGGAAATAAAAAGCACTGTTTGCTGTTAATGAGGTGGGGGACCATGTGTTTGGAGCATTTTTAGATAGTTGTCAAATGTTGACAGACTTGAGACCACAAAAATAAAAGCAACTCAAAAGAATATCATCCGTTTCATCTATTTACGAAAAGCTACCGAAACACACTGGTGTAGGAGCCGAAAAAGGAATGTGCGTGGCTGTTTGGTACTTTATTTTTTTCACAAGATATACTTAGGGTTTTGATGTAAGATAAATATTTAAGGAAATAAAGTGTTGAAAAAGAGATCAGAAAACGATTATGTCCGTATCATTTGTGGTACATTTGTTCTCAGCTCCACAACATTTTAATTGTAATTGTTTATTCGTATCCATAGCAACAATGTCACGTGTACCACGTATCAAGTTAATACTAACAAAGGATTGTTTTGTCATTAAATAACAATGCAATAAAAATGTACTATCTGAAATCAGAGACTTTATGTGTTTAAAAGTCTTTGCTGAAACGCAAGAAATCAATGAATCAATTGACGTAGCAAACAAAAAAAGTTGTCGAGATAGGTAAACAAAATCCACACCCATCTCAATGACCAGAGGCCAATAAAAAAGATGCAATAATTTTCAGAGTTTGCGTAGAAATTACCGATACGCACAATAACACTAACAATTTTTTTAGCTCATTAGATAAGGCTTTGCTTAGGAAGTTATTGAACAAGAGTGAAGTATGAGAAATCGCATATACTTTTTTGAGATAAAATAATTTTGGGCTTTTTGACTGATTACCCGATTAAAACAGAAGTAAATATTACCATCAGATGTCCTATACATGTACGGTCTTCACATTCACTGAAAGCATGGCAAATACATGGATTTTTTAAACTGAAGGATGTAAAATGTGAATGCCAGTTTTTCAAAAATTACCCATGCCTTGATTCCATATACTAGTATATAAACTTGATTATGCCAGGATATTTTGAAGCTTTGAAAAGCCAGGATCAATCTTGATGGTTTAAGTAATTATATAATAAAATGCATTTTTACCTCACCTTTTTACATCGCTTTTCGTTTGTCGTCAGTCCGTTCGCCTGTTAGCTTTTACAATTGTATTATCCCCTAAAACCATTGACGCAAATTCAACCAAACTTTAAAGGAATGATGTGTGGAGGGCCCTTTGAAACTGAAGATTGCTCTGTTAGCTTCGGCTCAATAAAGTGATGTAGGGAAAGGCCTTTACAATGATTGTGCGTCCCGTTCCGGTTCAAGAAAAACATATTGCCACCAAAGCTGAACATAATTTAACATTGATCCTAGGGAAATGCATAATTTAGATATCTCCCCAAAAAGCTCTCGAAGGAAATTTAACCTTACTTCCCTTACAGTAATTCCCATTTCGTTTTAATCCGAGAAATACATGGCTGTAAACGTGAAACATAGTTTAAAATTGGTTTTTAGTGTGGAAAAACACTTCATTTTCATCATCTGCTCTGAAAGTATTGAAACAAATACATCTTAATTGTGCTGAAACGATCTTGGGATGGTGCCTTACATTACCTATCATTTCGTTGAAATTCGACAAACACATGTGGAACAGTATGAAACACAGTTTCAAATTAAAAAGTCAATTGTTAAGAGAACAATTGCAAGGTCTTTCACCACGATTACATGTTAGAGTTTGTTTTTGTTTTCTATTTTGGTCAAAAAAGCTATGTAAACAAAAGTTTTTTGACCAACCATAAATGAAGATCTTAATGAGAGGAGTATTTTTGCAGCACAATGTTTTCATAAATTTTTTATCGTTTCCGAGATATCGCGATAACAAAATTTCGATTGGCGGCCATTTTCAAAATGGCGGACAAACATTTTTTTTTACCAACCATAAATGAAGATCTTAAAGAGACGAGTATTTTTGCAACACATTGTTTCATAAATTTTTTATTGTTTCCGAGATATCGCGATAACAAAATTTCGAAAGGCGGCCATTTTCAAAATGGCGGGCGAAAAAAAAATGACCACAGATTTGTAATCAGGACTATAAAAGCTACCTGGAAACCAAATTTCATCAAAATCCGATAACTTTAAAAAAAATTGCATATTTAGGGGTCAAAAACGCGTAACCGGGGTCGCGACCCCAAATTTTTTTTTTTGCATGACAAATCATCCTTAGGATAGTTCTGACATTTTCCTCACATCAGAATTTTTATATCAGTTACGGTTAGTGAATAAACATGATTACAAGGTTTTCAGTCTTTGGGGAGATAACTCCGTTACTAAAAATAGATCGGCTTCACAGGGTCAGTGGCTTCGTCCCCTCCCTAAGCCGATTAAGTGTACCAAGTATCGAATTGATATGTCGCGACACTTTTTCGATATTGGAGGGAGAAAAAAAAAGAAAAATAATAATCAGAAGAAATACAATAAGGTCTTTCACTGTGGTGAAAGACCTTAATTACCCTTATGGGAAATTCATACCTTGATCACAGGTGTCTAAAACTAAAGCAACTTCAACCAACCTCTATATCAATGTACTGAAAGTGCGCTACGGAAAAACGGTTGAGTAGTGTAACCGTTATACTAGTAGTTGATTGGTGCAAACAGAAAAATAGTCTGCACATTTTTTTGTCATTTTTGCTGAAATTATGTGGAGACGTTGTTCAAATGACAAAATGATGCCTGTCTACCATGCCTTACGTTAGTTTATACTAAAAAATGCCCTCGATTCTATATTTAGATTAAGCGCAATGAAACAAGAGCGAATTAATCAGGATAGTTATGCGAATTTCAGAAAGCGAGATGAATTTTATCATGAATGACATAAAAATAATTTTTGGAACTATTACAATTTACAGTTTTGATCATTGACTACCCGAATTTTCAACAATATAAAGTAAAACGTGCTTCTTTTGTGAAGTTCTTGTTCTTTTTTGTTTATTTGTTTTCTCTTTGTCATACTGTCTCAATTCGTGTTGCTGTGAATTGTCGTGATTTTGGATTTATGATTTTAGAATTTCCCCTTTCCTCGTTCTTGCTTCGGTATTCGTTTGCCGATGTATCTAAACCGAAACACAGCTCTGTTTTTCAGTGCATGTATGATTATCGTTGCTATAGTTGAGAAGTGTATATTTGTAGGACGCGCACTAGTTAGGATTGGTTGAGATGTACATAGGCGCTAGTTGATAAGTGTATTCGTAAGCGTTTGCGCCACATAAAGTAAAGCCGGTGGAATGCCGAAGTAACAATACATGTTATTGTTATAAATCAATATCCGGGGAATATTGAGAAATTATTTAAAACTGGAAACGGAAAACACAAGACAGTCGCAACTATAATATGAAATGAAATGAAACAAGAGTGACTTAATCAGGCTGATTATGCAAATTTTAGAAAACGAGAAGAATTTTATATTCACCATTTTCACGTTTACTCAATTATTTTATAGATAACTTTCGTAGTTACCCCTAAGTATCACCCAAAATTTGAAAGGATGTATATATATATTTGGCCTTCATAATGATAATCATTAAAATTCGTTTAATGTGTGTCAAAGAATACAAATCAGCAAGAGCATATGCCCTTCATAACTATCGCATTGTGCCTTCTCAACGATCGCATGTTTTCCCGGGACACTAATCAACCAGAGCAGTTGCACTAAAATTCTAAAAATTCTATCGCATATGTACTTCACAGCCGTCGCTCTAGAATGGACTGACAGCTATTACTTCGCAGAGGAGCAAAACATAATAACTGGGTACTAAACAGCGTGTATTCACATACCAACGGTAGCTTATTACCTAAAAATTATATGTCAGTTACTGATATTATGTTCATAAATTATGATGTAAGCATTTGTATAACGAGACTAATTTCACAACAGTTTCAACAAAAGATACAAGGAAGAAGCCATTCCGATGAATTCTACAGTTAATGTCAAGAGTATCTCATTTCCTAAAAAGCAAAATAAACAGAAAATGTTTCCATTCTGGCTGTAATTCAAATTTCATTTGTTTATTTCGTCTTATCTCCCCACAATGCATTATAAAACAAATCAACTATAACAGATGCACTTCTCAATCGTTTTACCGTAGCGCACTTTCAATACATTGTATATGAATATTGTAAAAATAAACCTTTTACAACGATTTTCATTACAGTTGGATCCGCGAAAAAAAAAAAACAAACAAACATGGTTTTCAGAGTGGAATTTGTAATCATTTGATCCTATGAGAAATCATCATTTTCATCATCTGCTCTGAATTTATTGAAATAAGAGTGTATATACGACAAGGGCTATAATTGGCCCTCAGAATGACGCACAGTAAATTTATGTTTAATTGCTTTGGTATATGTGTTGAAATGGAAATATCAGTATTTTTGGGGTACCAATTCCCTTAATGGTATCAAATAAACTATCCAAAAATGTAAAAATATTGATTTCTCTATAAAATCAGCACAACGTCCGTTTTACAACATACTTTATCTAAGTAATTAAGCAATAACAGTACATTATTTGAATACCCGAGGGCGTCAATCGTAGATTTGACGGTCAAAATGCAGTTTATAGGCGACGCGTAGCGGAGCCTGTAAACGGATATTTAGATGGTCAAATCAAGATTTACGCCCTAGGGTATTCAAATAATGTACTGTTATTGCGATTCTAATGCAACTAATCAATTTCATGTTCTATTTTTAACTCGTAAATATGTAACAATATTAGGAACCAGACTAAACAGGGAACCTAATTTGTCCCAGGTATGCAGATGGTGGAATTGACGGTCAGTTTTGACCAATCAAAACCTTCGTTATATAAATGTTGCATTAGAATTATATATAGATGGCGTGTGCAATCAATTTTTTATTCGTTAAGAATTTAGTTAGTGGTGATAGCCTTTATAAGGTTTATTCAATAAACGATTCTTTCAAAATTATTATACCATGATAAGGTACACCAACACCTGACTTCATCATTTAGCGCGTATGTCTTGCCTGAAAAACGCCCTTGCCGAACATGTTCCATTAACAAATCCGTGCTAATGAGTAAGAGGACCTTTACAAAGATTTCTCATTCCGTCCCATTCCATCAAAAATGGCCACCAACGCGGAGCATAGATCAACATGATCAACAAAAGTTTTCCCTATGGGAAATACTTTGATCATCTACTTTGAAACCCATGAAGCAAATTCAAATAAACTTTTACAGGTTATACTTTGTACAATAATTTTAATTTCATTTTGTGCTAGAAAAAAAAACTTTACCAGAGTGAAACATGCTTAACATTGGATCCTATGAAAAAAAATCACTTTCCTCATTTGCTAAGAAACTAATAAAGCTAATTTCATTAAACTGTACTCAGTGCCATGATCTAGGGAAGGTCCTTTATAAAGGTTGCTCATTTTGGTTCTATATGACAGCCGCCAAGGGGAAAAGCAAATCCAACTTTATTGCACAGAAGTCCCTTATAAAGTATGCATATTTCGTCACTTGGCCTGATTTTTTTCCTTTCATTTAGATCGTTTTTTTATTTGTTCCCTATCAGATTTTACAAATCATTTTTTAATGGTCATCCAAAAATTTTGATTTGGTTTGCACTGAATAAAATATGTTGTCGAAATGCAGAGATTTTAACAGAAACTTCGGTAATCTGGTTTTCGTTACAATTCGTCGAAAAATATGTAGAACAACGTGCAGAGAACATAGTTTATCATTGGCCCAATGAAAAAAATCATACTTTGATGATGTTCTTTTACATCCTTGAAGCAAATTCAACACAGGATTGTTTTGACCATTTTTGAAATCTTACAAATACAAACATACCGAAGTCGCATTATGAGCAGTAAATTTTGTAATGCTGTTCACGTGTTTCAAGGAGTAACCATTCATCAGCAGCATTAGAGTCAACTAATATGGGAAGCAAATATCCAAAAATAGTCAGAAAAGAAGTGCTCATTATATGATGTGAGGTTCCTCACTGTGTTGAAGACCGTGTGGTGATCCCTAGATGCTTTGTTTTGGGTCGTTTTAACCTGGAGATGGGATGGCGTCTCCTTGACATTTACCCCATTTCCTTTGTTTTTTCATAACATAGTATGAAATAAATGGTTTTTAGATGTATGATAAATGACTTAACGCTTCATTTTCATACGTCAGCGCCTAAATTCGAAATACACAAAATTCGATTTCGGACAGTCATTTCAGCCATATAATATCTTACTTAAATATTCTCTACAGATTTCCAAGATTCTGGATTTGATCCGGATCTCCAATAACCATAACAGACTGCTTTATTTCATTGTGATTGTAGGGTTTGCTGTATCCGTTGGAAGTGGCATTTGCTAAATCATATCCTTCTAATAAATATGTTATAATTCAACTCGAAACACCATTTAGTTAACTGGAGTTGGCAGTAATTAAATAAGTTCACATCCAGTATACAACAGTCTTGACAAATGTGTGCTCTGCTCGGAAAGTTCAGTGTGGGATCCATGTCACAAGAAGGATGGAGCTAGGAAAACTTATTTCGAACTTTGACAATCCAAAAGTTCGGTAACCAAGTGTACAATATGTGGCTGTACGTCTGCGCTTTCATACCGTTATCGGCTTAATTCAAGATGTGCAAGTTTCGAGTGAAAAAAATAAGAAATTTCCTTGATGGAACGTCAATGTATAAAAGACGTTCCATCAAACTACTTTTTAAAGTAAAACAAGATAATGGGTGAGTATTTCTATTCAACAGTGTAATGTCTCTCTTATAAAGAAAATAAAAACCATTATAGAGTGGACACTTTTATTACTTTACATTTAAATTATTTAAAAGGTATTTGTATGTGAAAATGGCTATAAAGTTTAAAAAGAAGTAAACGGGTTAAATCATTAAGTCAATTCCATTATACATCAATTGCAAGCATGTTAGAATGACATTGCAGTTTTGAGGGGTGGAAAAATCTGTTTCGGGACGCCGGGACCAGCCATTTTAATTGGCCGGAATTCGCGATTAACAATTCAGTAAACGGAAGTGGCCTTGCTGATTATCATAGGTTATAAACACTGATGTAAGTAAGAACCGAACCGTCAGTCTAAAAACGAATGATTCAAGGTCAGTGGCAATAGACCATATCCGATCTATGGTATTAAGATTTACCAGACTACTTTTCAATACGTCACAGTGTAGAAAACGTCACGTCATAGAACCTAAAACGTCATGGAGTTGGTCACATGGGGCGGACACATTTGTGACGTAGGGCGTACAGACAACAACTGGTGAATCTGAATACCAGAACTCGGATATGTTCTATATCGGAAACGCCAAGAAACAAAGACATCTCATACACAGATGAAGAACGCAGACCCAATAAAAAACCATAGGTAAGATTAGGTGCACCGGTAGAGTAAGCATCTCCTGCTTCATATTCGACACTGCTGTGTTGAAAATGTTAATCCAGGTAGTAATGTCAAAATAGAGGACAAACAACTTTAGCTTCAAGTGAAAGATCAATTGGCATCCGGGAAACCGATATATCCCATAGCATTCAACAACTTATGTAGTGATGACTTCGAAATATGGGTAAAATACCCTTGATTTAAGTAGCCTATTTCTGAGCAACCGAGCTCTATCAAGTTAATCACTGTATCGACCACAACCCCTTGAGTAGCGAATGAGTTGGGAGATGTAAACTCCATATGCTGGCCCTGTAGGAATGTTGCTGAAAAGAAAAGGGTAGTTAACTGATTGAAAAATGAAGTCATTTCTTTTGTTATACAGCCTATTTTGAAGTGCACTTCTGTTTTCAATTTCAAGATTTATGTCGTGGAAGTAGGCCGATGAGGAAATTATTCCTTTCCGTACAGGCTTAAATTAAGTAAACGTTGGGTTAAGAAATTACCGAACAGAGTTGTCAAGAGCCGAAGCCCACGAGACAAAAAGACAAATCGGATGGAAACCACTGGCAAAATTGTCGACCGCAATGGCCTTGACCTGGTTCAGGCATTTCAAAAGAAGTGTGGGTTAAACCGGTTATATAGCATGCCAATCAGAGTCTTGCACGACAGTTCATTCTGGAACCCTTAACGAAACTTACCATATTGTATGAATTACCGGTGCACCTGATCTCATCTATGTTTTTTATTGGGTCCGTATTGTTCATCTTTGTGTCTTCATTTTTCTTTTCTGTGCCGTACTCATGATGTGTCTCTTTTTTTGTTGTTTCCGGTGTTGCCATTGTCCTTGTATTATTCGTTCCCACTAACCTTTTCATAAAAATGATAATTTCACACATTGTATGAGGGTATGTTCGATTTATGGTATTTTCACAATTTCTGTTTTCAAATAAATGCAAAAATAATAATAATGAGCAAGGTCATAATTACTGGAAGGAGTCATCGCATGATCTCCAAAGAGAGTGAAAACGTTGGAATGTTAAACACATTTTTACAATACATTTCATTATCATTTTTTTTTTCTGTTTAAAGGTTCACTACCTTAAATAGTTCGATTGTCAAAAATATCAATGAATGCCATGCTCGATATTTGACGCGAAATTCTTTCATACACGTTAGATATATAAATAGTCCTGCAAATGGATTTATGATAAAAAGGTTTGTCTTCAGGTCAGAAATTACACACGTAAACCATTGAAATCCTTCGAAAAATACCGATAGGTTATTTGATAGGAGAGACGGATTACAAGTTCAATCAGTTAACGAATATTTTGACCTGTTATTGACGAAAATTTGGACCTATGATTCGTGGTCCATTTATTCTACGACACTCAGTTGTAATTGTTTATTCGTGTCCATAGCAAAAGGATGAAAACCACCGAGATGTATAACAAAGTACTGTTTTGAAATTAAAACAATACAGCAATTAAAAAGGTCGAGTGAGATAAAATGTGCCAATTTGAAATCAGTCGACGAACTGACGTAAAACAGATAAATAAATTTTGATACAAAAATTCCAGCGAGATAAAAAAAAACAATCCAAACTCACTGGCCAGGGTCCAGAGACAAAGCAGGTAGTGTATGTGATATGACCAAAAGGTGCAATTAACTTCCTATTCGTTTTCGTTACTTTACAGTTATTTTATCAGGTATACTAGTACTTAAAAGTCATACATATGAAAAATATACTGCTTTTCGAGTATGTTCAACTTTTTTTTTGCTTTTTATCATATTTTGCTTGACAAATGCAAGTAAAGAAAAGTTTTCTTTCTATTGTAATTAAACAGCAGAAAAAAAATTATCAACCTTACAAAAATTTCTTGAAATTAGTCGATGAACTGACGTAAAACAGATATATTTATTTTGATACAAATTCGGACGAGGTTTTTAAATCCACAAATCGCAAACAATATGTTTCACCATTAACTTGTTTTGACAGAAACCTGGTTTACTAATAATAAATTATACAATACAGAAATGCAACGCGCTATGTTTTACTCATATGGTATTTTGTCCTGTAGAAAAACAATAAGATACTTTTTCGCCATTTTCTTGGCAGGAATTTGTGCTATGGAAATGATCAACATTTATATTAAACAAATGAAAAAATGTTTCCAAAAAAGTATTTTCTGGTGGAATTTATTTAAAATTACAGCCATTACATAACCTTAAAAGTCATCTGTACAAATTATCCAAGATCTGAGTCCTTGTAATTATATGAAGCAGATTATGCTTACCCTTCCGGAGCACCTGATGATACCTCAGTTTTTATAGGGGTTCACACTGCTAGTGCTTTAGTTTTGTGGCGTTTTTGCTCATTTTTGTTTGTTTGTTATGTCTTTGTCATACTGTCTCAATTCATGTTGCTGTGAATTGCCGTGATTTTGGATTTATTTTTAGAATTTCCCCTTTCCTCGTTCTTGCTTCGGTATTCGTTTGCCAATATCTGATCTAAATAGTTTACATATTATGTTTTAATCCAAAATTTAGATATTTAATTGAAATTACAGCTTCTTCTTTACCCCATTCTCTGAAGTCAGGTGTTCTGAATCCACATGCGTTCTTTCGAACCCCTGACAACATACCTACATATTCGATCGGACGTACATGGACTCAGAACTTGGAAGGATGACTTGACCTATATGACATAATGTTAATTTTGTCACATTTGATGATATTTTACAAGTTTGAGACAATTGCCAAAAAATAAGAAGAAAAAAATAAAAATAAAATAAAGAATCACAGTGATTTTAATATTAATAGAAAATTTGAAAACTTTGGTTTTTGGTCAAAATTTTAAAAACATTTGCGAGTTGTGCTAGGGTTTTTTAGGTTAATGCATGAACAAGGAAAGACTTTTTTGTTACGGACGGAGTAATTACTAAAAGGCTTCCGCCACTATGTGGCAGGAACCTTATAATACAACAGAATTTATGAGGTAAACAATCTAAAACATAATACACCAGCAGATATGTTATGATCGTGTTTGGCCATTTTGATCTTATGATGATCTTCATAGGCTGAACACAATTTTGTTAAGACGATGCAAGATATGCAGTCGTATTTATAAACTATCCTACTGTTTTTCTTAATTTATATCATTTTGATTCAAATAATGCCAGAATTATATACATTTCATACGAGGTTAATTTAAAAATAAAACATTTTCAGTAGGTTTAAAAGGAACCCACGAAAATCAATAACATATGAAAAATGTACGGATATGTTGACTTTCAGAATGATTTGTAATTACTGCTGATAATAAAAATTCAGCATTTTTTGCAGCTGGTCAAAGAATTTTGGCTAGAGTTATGTTCCTTAGGCCACTGATTTCTATTTTTCAGTTTGCATAATACAAAACCCAAACTTGAAAGGATCGCTTGCATGATGAGACGAAGCGATATGAATATAGCTAGATTTCAGGTAGTACACAAATTTAACACATCAAATCATCTATTTTTAGTTTGATTAAATTTGGCCAAATAGTTTCAGAGGAGAAGATTTTTGAAAAAAGTTTACGACGAACGGACGGACGCCGACGGACGCCAAGTGTCATGACTATTAAATCATATGAATATTTTCTGCAAGAATTTTTCGATTTAAATCAAACTCTTTTATTCAATATTTTGCTCAAGTATTTCTCCCTGGTCATTATATGCAATTTTAATTTAATTCCGATTAAAAATTGAAAGGTTGCTCCATTTACATTGCTGATTTTTGGTGTAATTATTGCTGATAAATAATATTTCATTCATTGTAATACTTATATATGTCTTCTTTATTTGGCTTACTGTTAACGAATTTTCCCTGGACTTGCATATTATAAACGATATTATATCGCCTGTACAGACAACATATCAAATGACTAAATACCGAAGTTACTGATAATTTAAATTCTGCATATGCGCATTTCGACAACTTATGTCTCTTCAGTGCAAATAAAATCTAAACGTTTGGAAGACAATAAACTCAAAAGATTTTTAAAAACTGTGAGAGAACAAATAACCAATATGATCTAAATGTAGAGCCAAAATCAGCTAAGGACAGAGCTTTGCATGAGGGAGATACTCCTTAGTTTTCAACAAAATTTACAAAAATTTACATATTGTAAGATTCCAAATAGTATCGGCTTTCGGGTCAGCACCTAAGTACTGACTACTGGGCTGGTGAATACAATCGAGGACTAACAGTCCACCAGCAGTGGCATCGACCCATTGGTAACAAATGACTAAATACCAGGAAAAGACATTGAACTATGAGTTTAAATTAACAAGTATAAGTGGTAATTGTCAAATTTTCACATCCAATCATTTTTTTTAAAGTTTTATATCGTATCCAAATCAGGTAGAAATCTGATTAGAAACTAACAGATACATGTGTTTTGTTGTCAAACATTTGGCATCTATTCAATTTTAATTAATTCCGATACAAATGTAAGATGTCTGTCAGGCAAATTCATCTCATCATATTTCCTTGATCGTCGATCCAAATAAAGTACTTATTCAATTTAAAAAGATCGAATAGTCTTTGAATAAAAAATACCCAGTTTTGCATTGGTAAAACTTTTTGAAAGCAATCTCACATTGTACCTGGTAACACATATTAAAAGGCAGAGTGTAAAGTAATTTGTCACTTGCAGAACAAAAGTTATTGCGAGAGAAAAGATTACAGGAAACACCCACAATGGCCAAAATATATACATACATCGGCAAACGAATACGAAGTAAAAATGAGAAAAGGGGAATTCTAAAATGATAAATCCAAAATCACGGCAATTCATATACATCACGAATTGAGACAGTATGACAAAGACAAAACAATTAAAACAAAACGAACATGAACGTCACATAACTAAACCACTGCATATAAACAAATATCAGCACAGTCAAATAACAATAGGAATAGACCTCATTGAAATATGGCCAAATGTGTAAGAGGTGAAGATCTTCGAATATATTTCCCATAGGGCCCTATGTTCCCTTCTGGTGGCCATCTTGGATGAGGCAAATACATTATGAACACATTTTAATAGGGACCACCAAAGGACTATTGTGTCCAAGTTAAGTCCTTATTGTTTTTTTTAGAAGACAATTTTTGAATGCTTTCCCATTGGCTTTACTGTTAAACTATGTTCCCCTCTGGTGGCTGTCTTGGATCTAATGCAGAATGTTACATTAAATTCCCTGCTGGTTGGCATCTTGGATGACGCGCAGGCCGGTCAGACAACTGCCACCATGAAGATAAAATGAAGTCCTTGAACTACTGCACATTTTTGCATCTTAAACTATACTCTTTTTTTTCGAATTGTTTTGAAATGTAAGGCAAAATGTATAAATTTAGGAAAATTTGACCAATAAAATGCAATAACTCTTATATGGGTATTCAGATTTTCTTCAAAACTTACAAGTGGATAGATCTTGATATGGTGAACATTTTTGCAATTTATGTCAGTCTCTATCTGTTATAGTTTTTGTGATAAAAAAAATCAAAATTTTTGAAATTTTTATAGGAAAATACGATAAAACCAAAATAGATCTCCATATTTTCTCCAAGATTTCAGGACAGGTAGATCTTGTCATTCTGATCACTTTTACTTAGCCAGAATTTTGATATCTAACGATTTTTTTAAGTTATTTGCCAAAAACAGCAATTTATCCCTATATGCTATTTTAAGTAACTGCAGCCATGTTGTTTGGTCCTTGGACTAATCAGCCATAATTTTGAATCTAGATACCCTGGTAATGATTAAGGCCAAGTTTGGTTAAACTTGGCCCAATGGTTTCAGAGGAGAAGATTTTTGAAAAAAATTTACGACGAACGGACGGACGCCGACGGACGCCAAGTGATGGCAATAGCTCAAATGGCTTGTTGTACTTTTATTGTCATGACTATTAAATCATATGAATATTTTCTGCAAGAATTTTTCGATTTAAATCAAACCCTTTTATTCAATATTTTGCTCAAGTATTTCTTCCTGATCATTATATGCAATTTTAATTTAATTCCGATTAAAAATTAAAAGGTTGCTCCATTTACATTGCTGATTTTTGGTGTAATTATTGCTGATAAATAATATTTCATTCATTGTAATACTTATATATGTCTTCTTTATTTGGCTTACTGTTAACGAATTTTCCCTGGACTTGCATATTATAAACAATATTATATCGCCTGTATAGACAACATATCAAATGACTAAATACCGAAGTTACTGATAATTTAAATTCTGCATATGCGCATTTCGACAACTTATGTCTCTTCAGTGCAGATAAAATCTAAACGTTTGGAACACCATCAACTCAAAGATGTTTAAAAACTGAGAGAGAACAAATAACCAATATGATCTAAATGTAGAGCCAAAATCAGCTAAGGACAGAGCTTTGCATGAGGGAGATGCTCCTTAGTTTTCAACAAAATTTACAAAATTTAGATATTGTAAGGTTCCAAATAGTATCGGCTTTCGGGTCAGCACCTAAGTACTGACTACTGGGCTGGTGAATACCCTCGGGGACTAACAGTCCACCAGCAGTGGCATTGACCCAGTGGTAACAAATGACTAAATACCGTGTAAAGACATTGAACTATGAGTTTAAATTAACAAGTATAAGTGTTAATTGTCAAATTTTCACATCCAATCATTTTTTTTTTAGTTTTATATCGTATCCAAATCAGGTAGAAATCTGATTAGAAATTAACAGAAATTAACATGTGTTTTGTTGTCAAACATTTGGCATCTATTCAATTTTAATTTATTCCGATACAAATGTAAGATGTCTGTCAGGCAAATACATCTCATCATATTTCCTTCATCGTCGATCCAAATAAAGTACTTATTCAATTTAAAAAGATCGAATAGTCTTTGAATAAAAAATACCCAGTTTTGCATTTGTAAAACTTTTTGAAAGCAATCTCACATTGTACCTGGTAACACACATTAAAAGGAAGAGTGTAAAGTAATTTGTCACTTGAAGAACAAAAGTTATTGCGAGAGAAAAGATTACAGGAAACACCCACAATGGCCAAAATATATACATACATCGGCAAACGAATACGAAGTAAAAATGAGAAAAGGGGAATTCTAAAATCATAAATCCAAAATCACGGCAATTCATATACATCACGAATTGAGACAGTATGACAAAGACAAAACAATTAAAACAAAAAGAACATGAACGTCACATAACTAAAGCACTACATAT
Source organism: Modiolus philippinarum (assembly GCA_002080025.1). NCBI lineage: Eukaryota > Metazoa > Mollusca > Bivalvia > Mytilida > Modiolidae > Modiolus > Modiolus philippinarum. The sequence continues at coordinate 16,578 of MJUU01034988.1, forward strand.
AAACAAATATCAGCACAGTCAAATAACAATAGGAATAGACCTCATTGAAATATGGCCAAACGTGTAAGAGGTGAAGATCTTCGAATACATTTCCCATAGGGCCCTATGTTCCCTTCTGGTGGCCATCTTGGATGAGGCAAATACATTATGAACGCATTTTAAAAGGGACCACCGAAGGACTATTGTGTCCAAGTTAGGTTCTTATTGTTTTTTTTAGAGATGACAATTTTTGAATGCTTTCCCATTGGCTTTACTGTTAAACTATGTTCCCCGCTGGTGGCTGTCTTGGATCTAATGCAGAATGTTACATTAAGTTCCCTGCTGGTTGGCATCTTGGATGACGCGCAGGCCGGTCAGACAACTGCCACCATGAAGATAAAATGAAGTCCTTGAAATACTGCACATTTTTGCATCTTAAACTATACTCTTTTTTCAAATTGTTTTGAAATGTAAGGCAAAATGTATAAATTTAGGAAAATTTGACCAATAAAATGCAATAACTCTTATATAGGTATTCAGATTTTCTTCAAAATTTACAAGTGGATAGATCTTCATATGGTGAACATTTTTGCAATTTATGTCAGTCTCTATCTGTTATAGTTTTTGTGATAAAAAAAAATCAAAATTTTTGAAATTTTTACAGGAAAATACGATAAACCAAAATAGATCTCTATATTTTCTTCAAGATTTCAGGACAGGTAGATCTTGTCATTCTTATCACTTTTACTTAGCCAGAATTTTGATATCTAACGATTTTTTGGATCAAGTATAGTATACGGTATTGTAGTTCCTGTGGATTTATAAATTTTTAAAATGGAGTTATTAGGTTCATGAAGTTTTAAAAGAAGTAATTAGGCTTGCACCAAAATTAGTTCATTTGTATTTTGAATATTTTACAACACTGACAAATAAAATAAGTTGTTAACTACTAAATTACATGTAAGTAACAGGTCTACAGGTCTACAGGTCTACGGGTCTACAGGTCTACAAGTCTACAGGACTACGGGTCTACAGGTTGACAAGTTAACAGTTCTACAGGTCTACGGGTCTACAGATCTACAGGTCGACAAGTC
>MJUU01034992.1:9952-28868 GCA_002080025.1 Modiolus philippinarum
GGGGGGGGGGGGGGTTCCTTTGTATGTCTTTTTGTTTGTTCCCTTTTCTGTCCATATGAATAAACACACATTGGGGGTGGGGGGCATCACATGTGTCTTAAAGACACAAATACTTTTTAATGGTGCATGTAATCCTCTATTAAAAAGATCAAACTTGTTGCATGTTTTAGGATATTTTTTTTTTTTGTATTGTTAATATGATAATGTTTTGTTATTTCAGCTGGTACAATAATTATGGATGAATATGTAAATACAAATACCTACATTGATGTACAGTTTGAAGGCTTCTCATCAAAGTTAGACATACTGATGTACTATGTAGGACTGTCTGACAGTATGATGCCAAATGAAACTGACTGCAAAGAATATGTAAGTATGCAGGAATTTCCATTTCAGTGTTAGTTTACACAGAAAGTTGAAGCATTCAGCCAATTGGAGGACACATTTATCAATTATCTCTGATGAACATGGTCACAGGGTGAACATTTTTATAGTATTTTGTAGTACTCCAAGTTAATCATTGTTGTCAATTAAGAATTTAATTAAAAGTTATCCTGTTGTGAATGTTATGATTTACTTCTATTTAATTACTCGTTTGTTTCTCCTAGGAGATTAGATTATCAGCATTTATTTATTAAATGGGTCAAGAATCCAGGTATCAGTCCCAATTTCTCGTATTGAGTAACTCCTAATTGATTTCTACTACAAGAGAGTTCCAATCCCGTTTTGTACAGTTGGGTTTTATTTGTCACAATGTGCCTTATTATATTTTGGACAACTTATAATATGTTACAGTTACACCAATTAAACCAGAAATTTTCTGGTCAAAGCAAAGTCCATAAAGTCCGTATCTCTGTCAGTCTGTATAATGTACCTTGAAATAGCATGTCCTCTTAAACCGCTTCATGGATTTTGATGAAATGTTACACAGTTGTAGTTTACCAGAATGTGCATGAAGTAATTGGTTGCTGCCAAAATTTTGAAGGGAAGATAAATCAGCTTTGAAAAATGTTTTTAAAAAAGGGTTATTAAAAGGGGAGGGAGGGACCTTTTCAGGGCTTTGATTTTGATCAAATATTGCACATATGTAGTATATCACCTGAATATGTGCATGAAGTAATATGGTAGCTGCTAAAAAATTTGAAGGGGAGATAATTTGTCTTCAAATATTTTCCGGAAAAATGAAGGGAGGGGGGGTCCTTTTTTGTGCATGTCCTCTTATACATCTGCTCGGATTTTGATGTAATTATACACAGTATACCACCTAGAAATGTGCATGAAGTAATTTGGTTGCCGTTTGTAATTTTGAAAGGGGGGTCTGTCTGTCTGTCCACATATTTTGTCGGTGCATGTTATCCTAATAGCTGCTTGGATTTTGATGAAATGTTACACAGTTGTAGTATACTATCTCAAGTTGTGCATGAAGTAATATTGTTGCTGCCCAAAATTTTGAAGGGGAGATAATTCATCTTTCAATATATCATGGAAAAAAGGGTGGGAACCTTGTCAGTGCATGTCCTCCCTAATGGCTGCTTTGATTTTGATGAAATGTTAAACATTGTAGGATGCCACCTGAAGATGTGTATGAAGTAATATTTTTGTTGTTCCAAATCTTTAAGGGGAGATCATTCGTCTTTTAATATTTTATGGAAAAATGGGGGAGAGGGACTTTTTCAGTTCATATTCTCTAAAATAGGTGCTTAGATTTTGATGAAATAATACAAAAGTGAAGTATAATACTTGAAGATGTGCATAAAGTAATGTATTTTGAAGGGGAGATAATTCAACATTGTTTATTTTTCTGGAAAAGAGGAGGAGAACTGGCTGTCATTTGGTGACAGCTCTATAGTTGGATTTGGATAATATTTGTATAGAAGCTTCAGCTCAGGGGAGTTTGAAGATGAATCCTGGTTGATATATATGTCCTGTCTGTCTGTTTGTGTGTCTGAAACTTTAGCCTTCTCTATAACTTTTGAATTATTAAAGATGGACTTGTCATACTTGGCAGGTGTATAGGTCTAGTCAAGAGGAATATAAATATACCAAAAAATAGGTCAGGTCAAAGGTCAAGGTCACAGAAATAGGTCAGGTCAAAGGTCAAGGTCACAGAGGTTAAGATTTTAGTCTTAGATTCCATTTTCATATGTTTTGTAAGTGAAGAAAGATAACTCTCACTAAAATATAAAGATTCCATTTTCAAATTTATCAAACTAATAAAAGAGGTACTGGGGCCTATGTAGTGTTTAACAAACACATCTTGTTTGATAAATATTATGGGGTTTCAAATTTCTGGAGGAAAGGGGATCTATGGCTATGCATAGCTCATGTTAACTTTCAAATGAGGATCGTTACCTGTATTAACCATTTCAACAGTTGGCAGGTGTGCATTAATTATGGGTATTAGTAAATGTATAGCAATCTAAAATTGTTTGGGCCTGGAAAGGTCATATGTTTAATGTGTTCTTATCTAATTTTGTTTTTTATGTTTCAGATTGAAGACAACAAGAAGGATACGTTTAATGTTTCACCATTGGTAGATATCAACCTGAATACATTCTACACTGTAACACTTCTAAATTTGACTAGTGGCCAGACTTACTATGCCTGGGTGATAGGTAAAAGATATTATTTTACAAAAACATACATGTAAATATTTGTGCAAAATATGGTTTATTATTATAATATAATAAAAATTTAAAAAAGGGTTTTTTTTAAGAGGATCACACAGTAAATTACAAAACTTCCCTCAAAATCAATACATGATAAACATATTTTATGCATGAAACTAATAAACATAGAAAACTACAAAAACATGAACATATATTAAAACGCAATTTTTCTGAACACCTGTTTGTAAAACATCCACATGATCAAAAGATGCAGCTTTTTGTAAAATATCCTCTTTAACATTTTCTTTAAAAGAATTTGTAGATGGATAGTTTCTACTGATTTTGATAACTGAGCTGTAAACTAAATTAAGTCTTGAAAATTTTATTTGAATAATTTGAGATTTTGCTTGTCATGAATTTTTATCCCTAAAACAGGTTTTTGAACTTGTTCAGTTGTAATTATTTACAAATGAGATGCTCAGTTTGACTGGGTGACGTCCTTTATTACTTCTGTCTAAGAACTTAACTAAATCCTTCTATAGCAACAAGTAGAAAGGTTATACAGAAAATTATATGATACATCCATCATCATATGTTGATCAGAAAACCAAAAAATAACAAATACAGAAAAATTCAAAAATTTATCTAACTTCTTTAAAAGTGATTGCTAGCATATACATAACACCCAATAAAAAAAAACTCATAGAATATTAAGTTTTTAATTCTTAATTGGTCAGCCAGGTAAATACTAGTAAACAATTCCATTACAGGAGCTGATGAATCAGGGGCATGTAGCATGGCAGTCCACAAGTTTGTAGTAGATGTAACACCTCCATTGTTGGGTAGTGTAACAGCTGGACCCTACTTTGATATGGTAAGTTGAAATTAATTTTAGTCTCTTATCTGAAACTTTTGGAACTAACTTGTCTCCCATACAGTGGTTTGTTTTGTCATTGAATGACTGATAGGGACTAGCTGCCTCATTTTTGTCTCACCTGCGACAAATGTCCCGAAAGCGAGACATAGCGATCATAGATTCCGTTGTTGTTGGCGTCGTTAACATTTGGTTAACCCAAATGTTAAACTTTTTTTGAACTCCAATAATTTTCTCAAATCATATTCATTATCAATGAAATTTAGGCACAATATTCAGTACAACTTCATTTATGTATTCCAAGTTTATTTTTTGAAAAAAAATAATTCAATTTTTCTGTATTTTTCCATTTGTTGGACTTATTTTTTTTTATAATTTTTTTTTTGTTTGCACCATATCTCAGCACCAACATGCCATAGACTGATGATTGTTTGTAAGTGGTTACAGCTTTAGTAGTAACCAACATCCATACCTGAATTATGTCACCTTGACCTATATTTTCCACTTCAATGAATTTGGCTAAATTTTCTATTTAGGTCCATATATCAACAATGTTTAAACAAAATTGAGAATAAAGAATTTAATTTTGATGTAGAATTGTTGCATATAGTATAGATGCACAATAAGCTTTCAGAATTTCATTCCGGTTCAAACTTTGGTAAATTTCCTGAAAATGTCCAAGACTAACAATTTTTGAAATTTTCACATACAATCAAATATTTTAGACATTTCTTCATAAAAGACATAATTCTGAAAACTAAGAATGAAAAAATATGGTTCCAATTTTGGTAAATTTCCTGTAACTCTCAAAGACCAGCAATTTTTTGGAGTTCTTGTTTGCAACAATGTGTTTTGATGAATTTTAGTCAAAAAAACAATATTTTCAGTGGTTTGATTTTATAAGTTTTGTATTCCAATTTTGGTAAATTTCTTGAAACTGTCAAAGGCCAGTTGTTTCTTGGAACTCTGCTTAGCAACCACATCTTAATATAAGCCAAATTGGAATGACAGTGGAGTGAGCAGGCGAGACACTAGGTTCCACGGAACCTTTACGAATTATTTGGATAGCAAATGATTAACTGAAATACAATGCATATAAAATGCAATGGCAATTTTTTTAAGCTCAATTAAAGGGCATTTATACCCTTAATTTAGTCTTCAGGTCAGAAACCATATCCATATCCTCTGTAGTAACAAACATTCCTAGTCTTATAAAGATTGCATATGGAATCAACATTATGCTGTTGTTAATGTTGGTGAATATGCAACATGCTTATCATACTGAATTATTATGTTTAAAACTTGAGTTGCAGGTATTCTTTTTATTTACAAAATGTATAAAGGTCAATTAATTTCAGGCTTCTCGTGACCACTATAGTTTTTATTTCAAGCTAGATCTAACAAGTGAGTTTTTTTTAAAATCTTTCCCATTTATAGCTGATTAAGTCAACCTCTTATCAATTTCTAAAAAGCTGCAAGTTGCTTATTACATTCCATGAATACTTGATAGGCAAAGCATGTATCAGATGGCATAGTTGTTTATTCGTCTCATAGGTACCACTCTCACACATCAGTGACCATATTTGTGCAATAAAATCCCTTTTGATATATTCCCTCCCCCTCCCCAAACAAAAGAAAGGAAAATCAAAAGTTTTACTATAATATGTCTATTCTACTTTTCATGGTATCATATGTGTCTTACAGCATCAAGTCTTCTTGAGCAGGGCCATATCATATTCTAGTTTATATCAACTTTTTCTTTTTTCAGAAACTGGCCTATACTTCTGATAAAACAACAATAAGAGTACAGTGGACCAATTATAGTGATTCTGATTCAGGGATCTCAACTTATCAAGTATCATTATTAAGAAACAGTTCATGCTCTACAGACTCATACGAAACAGTTGAAGTAGACTGGATTGAATTAACAAACAACTATACAGAGTATAGCTTTGTGGATTTAAAACTAGAGGTTTGTTATTAAAGTTGATTTCACAACAATGAAAATTGTAAAATATATGAAGATAGGGCAAAAATACCTAATTGGATTAAATCTTTTTATGATATTACCAGTAAACCCAAAAATTTAAATGCTAATTCTAACATGGCTCTTGTTAATCATCAACCAGTATAATACTCGATAACCATATATTTCGCACATGGGCAAATGGTATTGGAGTATGAGTTAACAGGATGAAAACAACAATGTTTTTAATTTTGTTCGTCTTAGTTTATGAAGGAAATAAAGATTAAGAACGGTTTTAACTAAATCATGACATTCAGACACATAAATTTGTGTTGTTGTGTCACCTGCGTTCATGCAGTAGCGACATATAGGGATCACTATCCATCGGTGTCACAAAAATTTGTGTCACATTTTTCTCGGGAACCATGTATCGGAGCTTTTTGCAATGAAGTGTCAGTATGGGGACCTATACTGTGTAAGAGAGTTCCAGGTCTCTTGCTTGCCCACTTCCTGTTTGATGGAACTTACAATATTTTTTGTTATTACGCAGGCGACATATGTCTTCCCTGGAAGACTTACTACTAAGTTTTGCTTTAGATATGAATTTTGAACTTGCATCTGTTTGAAAACTTCAGATTATGTATTGTGACGTCATAGACACAGACAGCAATGGAAGCGAGAAATCCACCTTCTCTTAGGTCGGTTCAGAATGGAAAATTCAATTTTCTGTCATATTAGAATCAAAATAATTCATGGCAGGTATATGGTTATTGTCATTTAACCATGAGCTGGGCCTTTATATTCGTTAATTTATCCCCTTGCTAAGGCCCTGGGTTAAATTCGAATAATAAGTCCCAGGCCATGGTTAAATTTCCAATAACCATATACATGTACTTTTCATGAATTATTTCTTAATTAACTTAATCCATAAAAACACATGAAATCGAGGAAAATAAACATAGTTTGAATATATATATTTATATTCTATTTTATGAATTTCCCATATACTGTTAGAACAAGAGTGACAAATTATGCAGGCGTAATATAGTCTACTCCTAACCTATTTTATTTTATATTTAGATGAATATGCCATATACTGTTAGAGTCAAAGTGACAAATAATGCAGGACTTTATATAGTTCAGGACTCATCACCAGTTCTGTATGACCCATCAGGACCTACAGCTGGTAAAATTGTGGATGGTCCAGATTTCAGTGGTGAACAAGTCTGGTTTAGCTCAACTGAAAAAGTTACTGGTAATTATTTTTCTCGTTATCCAAATGTTTTGATTTTATCTGTGCTGAAGAGACATAAGTTGTTGAAAAGGTCATCCACAGGGAACTTTCGTATTATTGAAATTTTATCTTCTTATTGCAAGATGATATATCTTTAACATTGTTGTTTGCAATAAAGACAAAAAGATTAAAAGTTTGTTTGTTTTGTTGTTTTTTTTTTCTTTTCAGTTAAATCATATAGCCAAATTAGAAAAAAAAGATACTCATAAAATTATTTTGTAGTATCCAAAGTTTAACCTTCACTTGATCTTGTCCTCTGTCATAACATTAACCCATCATAAGAATGAAACTTCCTGTAGAGGAGAAGTCCAACAAATTCTAAAAGGATTTGTTGATGTGTGAACATAGAAAAATATACTAACCAAGTCAATTTACCTTCAGCCCTTATTTAATGAGAATGTAAAAGTGATTTAGTTTTAGTACCAGGCCAATATTTTAAATCTGGTCATGAATTGATTAACAAGTCTAAGAAATATACAAGGCTATGTGACCAAAACTGAACAAAAATTACAATAGTAAAAAATCCAAGAAAAGAATAGATTTCTTTATCTAGGTTCATTACTACATCTGACCAGATCATTTGGATCAGCTTGTCCATTAAGAGAGATTTCTATGGTGATGACATTTAACTTACTTTAATTTAGGTTCATTGCAACATCTGGCAAGCCCATTTGAATCAGCTTGTCCATTAAGAGAGATTTCTATGGTAGTGACATTTAACTTTCCTTGATATAGGTTAATTACTACATCTGGCCAGCCCTTTTGGATAGGATAGATTTCTATGGTAGTGACATTTAACTTACTTTAATGTAGGGTCATTACTACATCTGGCCAGCCCTTTTGGATCAGCTTGTTCATTAAGAGAGATTTCTATGGTAGTGACATTTAACTTCATTTAATATAGGTTCATTACTACATCTGGCCGGCCCTTTTGGATCAGCTTGTCCATTAAGAGAGATTTCTATGGTAGTGACATTTAACTTTATTTAATATAGGTTCATTACTACATTTGAATCAGCTTGTTCATTAAGAGATATTTTTATGGTAGTGACATTTAACTTACCTTAATATAGGTTCATTACTACATCTGGCCAGTCCTTTTGGATCAGCTTGTCCATTAAGAGAGATTTCTATGGTAAATGATGAGAAATGGCAGAAGTTACAACAGATTGGACTTAAGGATCCCAGTGGTGACAAGTGGCTCCTAAAATACAGAAAGGAAAATATTTATCAGGATATTTATGATGATATATTGTCAATCAAACTAAGTAGAGATTCTAGAAATAATCAGATGTTTACAGGGGCTTATTACAGACCTGCAAGTTTACAAAAAGGAGGCACATATCAGGTGGGTGTAACAAGTTGTATTTTGTTTTAATTTTTGCCATCACTTGGCGTCTGTCGGTCGTAAACTTTTTTTCAAACATTTTCTCCTCTGAAACCACTGGGCCAATTTAATCCAAACTTGGCCTGGGTCATCATCATGATATGTAGTTTAAAGTTAGTCAGAGGACCAAACAACATGGCCGCTGTTACTGAAAATAGAACATAGGGGGTACATTGCTGTTTTTGGCAAATAACTCAAAAACCATTGCAGATATAAAAATCTGAAGGGGCAAAATTGTTTAGAATGACGAGATCTATCTACCCTGCAATTTTGAAGAAAATTAGAAAACCTGTCTCAGAGTTGCAGCCCTTTTTTCTGTAAAATTTTCAAAATATATGCATTTTTTAATTTTTAATTTCAAAAATTGTAACAGATAGAGTGAAGTGTAAATTGCAAAAATGCCTGTGTTGTAGTTATTGACTCTTTTTCACCAAAAAAATTGTTTGTTTTTTTCAATGCTGTATGGTTATTGGTTATTTGCCTTTAAATTCTGTTTTCAAATCTTCTTTGGTTAACTTTTTTCTTTTAAGCTTTAGAGAAATTCCCTGCTATCACTTTATTAAAAATAATTATTTGTTACATAATCAAGAGCAAAAAAGTGTTTTTGTACAAATTTTTACATTTTTTTGCAAAAATACTTTCATAATCTATACTTATTTCACAAATTTATAATAATTGTATATATATATATGTATATTGTATCACATTGAAGGTCTCATTTGCCAATCATGCAAACATCTCTCCTAGATAAATATTGAAGTAGCTTCTCTATATCATAGCCTGCATGATTTTAAAACTGACCTGCATGGGTATGCCATGGTGATCATCTTGCCATCACTGTGTCAGTGGTCTGTCCATTGTAAACTTTTCATTCAAACACCTTCTTCTCTGAAACTGCTGGGCCAATTGGAACCAAACTTGGGCACAATGGTCCTTCGGTGGTCCCTCTAAAAATTTTGTCTGGCAAGTCCGTATCATATCCAAGATGGCCGCCAGCAGGGAACAAGGTTTAACATTGGACCCTATGGGAAAGCATTCAGAGATCTTCTCTGCAACCACTGCGCCAATTGGAACAAAACTTGGTCACAATAGTCCTTCGGTGGTCCCTTTAAAAACTTTGTCCAGCAAGTCTGCACGTCATCCAAGATGTCCAAAATTGGACAATATTGCAAAAATCTTCTCCTCTGAAAATACTGGAAACCAACTTATTTTCGCAGATACTTTATTTCGCGTTTTTAGCTCACCTGGCCTAAAAGGCCATGTGAGCTTTTGCCATCGCTATGCGTCCGTCGTCCGTCGTCCGTCCGTCTGTCTGTCTGTCAACAATTTCAAAAATCTTCTCCTCTGAAACCACTGGGCCAAATGTAACCAAACTTTGCCTGAATCATCACCAGAGTATGGCTTCTCAAAATTGTGTTCGATTAGGCGGTAGGTCAAACAACATGGCCGCCGTTGCTAAAAATAGAACATAAGGGTAAATTGCAGTTTTTGGCCAATAACTCGAAAACCGTTACAGATATCAAAAATCTNGCGACTTCAAAACGGATGTTGAAAATTGTTTGTTGACTGCCATTTTCAAAATGACATTTCGACTTCAAATCGTGTCGAAAGTGGTCATTAGCAAGAACGTTTTTTATCGAAAAATCCCAACAAAGAAATATAATAAAACATGATCAGACTTTAAAAACAGTTCAAGATATTGGAGGTGTTGGACGTACGAAAGTTTGAGAAACTGAAGATCAACTGTATAACTTACATTGTTACCTTGATTGTGGCAACTGAAAACCAGGTGAGCGATACAGGCTCCTGGGAGCCTCTGGTTTCCATTCTAATGAAATTCGTGGAGATTAATTTTAGCGCTTCTCTATTTCTCTTAATGCATTCATACAAGGATAAGAAGTATTAATTTTCGCGATATTTTCACTCACGCGAAAGTCTCGATAATAAATCACTCACGAAAATAAGTTGGTTTACAGTACTGGGCCAATTGGAACCAAACCTAGTCACAATGGTCCTTAGGTGGCCCCTTTTAAAAAATGTGTTCAGCAAGTCCACATCATATCCAAGATGGCTGCCAGGAGGGAATGTGTTTTTAAAATTGGACCCTATAGGGAAACGTATTCAAAGATCTTCTCCTCTGAATGTACATCATTCTTAGTCACAATGATCCTTACTTGGTCCCCTTCATAAAATGTGTCTGGCATGTCCGCATAGCATCCAAGATGGCAGTCAGCGGGGAACATTGTTTAACCTTTGACCCCATGGGAAATCATTTAAAGATCTCCTCTGAAAATACTATGCAAATGAGAACCAAAGTGAGGCACAATGATCCTTACATGGTCTTCTTCAAGAAAGGTGACAGTTGGTCTATGCCCCATCAAAAATAGCTACCAGTGGGGAACATAGTTTAATTTTGGAACATGTTACATCAGCAAACTTCAAAATGAGACCCTTAAACAGTCAATAAACAAATTTGAAAATGAGAACCTTAAACGTTGTGATTATTTTGACTTATTGTGTCAGCCATGACCCAGGTGAGCGATACAGGCTCTTGAGAGCCTCTTGTTTGTAGGTACAAAAAAGTTTTTCTAAGGAACTTATACTGCTTTCCACCATTCTAGTCAATAATGTGATTATATCTGACATTTTTAAACCATTGGGCGTTGATAAAATTTCCATTGCAGGCTTTCTTGCCATTATATATATATATATATATAGAGTCGAACTTCGATGGCTCATACACCCAAGGGACCAATCAAAACAGTTGTTTTAGAGGGGTTTTCCAACTATGCTTTAATTTTAACAAGGGACCAGAAAAGGGATTTTAAACATCCATGGTTTTCAAGCTATTACGGTTCTGAGCTATCAACTTTCAATTGTAAGTAGTTTTCAAAAACATATGGAGTAAAATGTACAAAAAAAATGAGAGTTAAACTATTTTACATGCCTCCATCAATCCCTACATGCTTCAGGAGGAAACTTTTTGCACATTTTGTTCCCAGCTACTATAAATTACATTGCTTCATTATAGTTTTACCAAATCTTTATATTACTAAGTATTTACTCACAGATGTAAAGTAGTAAATAGTATTGAAGATTAAATATGGCTGTTTTGGCAAAAAAAACAACAACAATCAATCATTCAAACAATAAACAATAAATAGATTTTCCATGAATCATAAAATCCCTATGTTAAAGTGATGTAAATAATACTGTATTTACTTATAGATCTCTGTAAAACCAGCCAGAGGACAGGGAATAGCAGTTACAGAAATTTTGTTTTGGGATGGACCTGATAGTGCTATTGCTACATACATATATGAAGAGGAAATTGATTTTGCTTCAACAGTGTGTCAGTGTTGTTTGCTTGAATCAGATGAGGTAATGAAAATTAAAATTGAAAGCAAATTTGTCAGTTGGAACATTTCAACTCTAATACAGGGATTCCTCATATCTGAAGATATTTGTGAATTCTTTCAATCAAAGATTATTTAAGCAAAAAGGTACTTGTTACATTTTCATCCTAAATCTTGAAGCATAAAGGAAATGCAAAATATTAAGCAATATGAGCTGTTATTATTGTAGTTGTAGCTAAATTCACTGACAAGTAGTTTGTTTGGAAACCGATATTGCTTATCTGTCACTTTAACCTATTATTTATTTAACTGTAGGAACTGTACCACCTGTCTATCTGACAAATACAGGAATGGAACAATACCTACTTTATCCACCACTACTGTATAACTTTATTATTTATCTGTAGGATTGTAGCCATTGTAACTGCACCACCTATCTATCGGACAAATACGGGAATGGAACAATACCTACTGTACCCACCACTACTGCCTCCATCATACAAAATAAAACAACACAGGCATATGACATTGTTAACAATCCAGATGATAGTGTTGTTGTGGAGCCAATTAATACTGTGTTACCTACAGCACAAAAATCTTGTGGAATACAAATATTTTCAGGTAAGAGGGATTCGTAATAGTTAGGTGAATGAGCCAAAATTAATGTAAATGTTACATAGCCTTCTTAGAATCAAATACATGCATCCCAACAGAGTCAAATTATGACATATTTATTATGATCTTAAAGTATAAGGTCATATAAAATTTATTAACCGCATTGTTAAATTACAAAAAAGGGCTACAAGACTTATTCTAGATAAAGATTTTTTAACTTCTTCTGCTCCACTGTTTAACGCCCTGGGTTGGATGGCAGTTGATAACAGGATTATATATCACAGATGCGTTTTGATTTTTAACCGGGTTTTCCCGTTGGGAAATCAAGTTATTGAAATGCTGATGTATGGTGGTTGGGCGGGCGGGCGGCTGCCAGATCTTGTAAGCGCAACTCCTCTGTAACTGTTCAACAGAATTTCATGAAACTTTGTATGTAGCAAGGACATCATATGTAGATATGCATATTGTGGGGGATTTTTCATCGTGCAATTTTTCCAGGAGTTATGCCCCTTTGAACTTAGAAATTTATAGGTGTTTTGACCATATGCTTGTTCGGGATGCCTTTCATGAGACGTGGAGTGGCAATTTATTTCATTGAGAGACAATTGTGATTAGTTTATATTTACTATTTTATTTACAATGGATAGTAATGATTTTACTTTATTTATTGTTTAAAATTTCATTCGGGCGCCCCCAGGATGTTTGGGATGGCGTTCATGAGACGTTCGCGTTACCGCATTTATCCAATTGTAACGTCAGACTCCTTATGACGTGGAGATTATTGTACAAAAATCTTGAGAATCATTACAAGTATAAGTAGTAACAGTATTGCTTATTTTCGCCACAAAAAGTCCGGTTCTACCACTCTACGATATTGGTGCCGTGACCAGGATTTTCATGAACTGATGTCTCATATGAATCCCAAAATGACTGCCATTGCATTATATTTCCTCCAAAATTTGGAAGGTTTAACTTGGGTAATTTGTTGTACTCATTTACTCTGGTGTTACTACGTGAACATTGATAATCTGACTCACGGAAATTTGAATTACATGTATTCTGTTGGGTATCTATCTCTGGTTGAACAAAACTGGGTCCCTGTTGCGCAGGCTGAGCAAGGGTAGGTTGTGTAGGAACTTTGGACGTAGATTCTATTCTTGAACTAATAAAATTTGTTGCATTTATATTTAGTGATGACGTATTAACAAGAATTAGCTTTTGAATTTCTGAAATTTTCCCATCTAATGTGTAAGCATACTCATCCGACTCGACTATTTCAGCTTCTATGTCTTCTTCCTCAATGTCCTGAAGAATTTCTTCATTTAGTTTCTGTAGCGATTCCTATTTTTTTGAAAAGATTGTTCAGAATTTTTGTTAATTCCTGAGTGTCCACGGATTCACTTCTGTTGTCTCGAATATCCTCAAACTTTTTCAAAAGTCTTGAAATTACACTTTTATGTCCTGCACGTATTGAGCGTAGCTTTGAACTCATCCTGGTCAATCGTCACCAATATCGTAGAGTGGTAGAACCGGACTTTTGTGTCGAAAATAAGCAATACTGTTACTACTTATACTTGTAATGATTCTCAAGATTTTTCATTATAATTGGTAGTTTGCTGTTCCTCTGACTTATTAGTTGATTGTGGTGTTTGAATGTGTGTCTCTAGAATGTGAGATTCTTGAATTTTCAACTGTGGCCATTTACTTTCATCAGTGAGCCATGCGGGTCCTTTCATCCATAGATCTGACTCTAATAATTTTGTAGCAGTTGTTCCCCGGGACAGCATATCGGCGGGGTTTGAATCTGTTGGGCAGTACCTTCACTGGTGTTCCTTGGTGATCTAGTTTATTTCGCTTACTCGGTTTCGGACGAAAACTGGTAATTGTCGCTTAGTAGTAAGCCAACTTAGTGTGATTTGACTGTCACTCCATAATGTAACGTTGGTAATAATAAAGTATACTTTCAAACTTCTCAATATCCTTGCACCTATCAATGCTGCGCTTAATTCTAATTTTAGCATTGTCAGTTTTTTCAACCGCGCCACTCGATTCTTTGATATGAAAAGTGTCGACTTGTTTCCGTTCACTAAATATGCACAGGCTCCATACGCTTTCAAACTAGCGTCCGTAAAAATGTATAATTCAGTACTGTCAGAGTAATTTTCTGTGAAGTATGGTCTTTGACTATACTTTTACCAAACAAGGACGAACTTTCAAAATTAATTGTGATGGATGCACATATTAGAAACTTTCATTCTGGCCTAGAAAGTACAGTCACATTTATCAGACAATCTTACTGGATTCCGTCGATTAGACAATGTGTGAAATCTTTGATTCGCAAATGTGTTACTTGCCGTTAACTTGCCGTAAAATTACCGGAAGACCATATCTGACACCAGACCCACCACCACTACCGTCCGACAGACTTAAGGATTTGCCACCGTTTACTGTAACCGGTGTAGATTTCACAGGTGCATTAAATATAAGGACAAAGAACAACGATACCAGTAAGGTATATATATGCCTGTTCACCTGTGCGAACACAAGAGCAGTACATTTGGAAATTGTCGAAGATCTTGCAGAACAGACATTCATATTAGCATTTCGGAGATTCACCAGCCGAAAGTCACAACCGAAAGTCATGATTTCCGACAACTGTTCTACATATACTGCAGCCGCGAAAGAAATTGAAAGCCTTACAAAATCAACAGTTCTTCAAGAACAACTTAATACATATGGGACTCAATGGAAATTTATTCCTAAGCGTGCGCCTTGGTACAGTGGCTGGTGGGAAAGACTGATCGGCTTAACCAAAAATCGCATTAAGAAAGTTTTAGGGTGTGCACTAGTCACCATACCAGTGCTAGAGACTATTGTTACAGAGATCGAGTCTATACTCAATGATCGACCATTAACACATGTATTAATGGACCCTACAGATGTAGAACCACTCACACCATCTCATCTTTGTTATGGAAGACGTATAAGAACCCTGCCGTATTCAGGGACAGTAGATTTCAACTATGAAGAAAATGTGAAAAACCTTACACATTTAACAGCAAATAGACAATCTTGTATTCAGTCACGTATTATAAACGATTTTTGGAATAGATGGAGACATGAATACATCACATCACTTAGAGAACATCACCTGAACAAAGGAGTCAACACACAGACAATCAAGGTTGGGACATCGTGCAGATCCTCGATGACACACCAAGGAATATCTGGATTACAGCGATTATTGTGGAATTGATTCGTGGAAAAGATGGACTATGTAGATCGGCTATTTTACGTACAAAAGATGGTACAACGTCTAGACCAATTAGCAAGTTATATCCACTTGAACTTGAATCAGCCGACATGAACAAATCTAGTGACAATAATTGTACATTAATCAGAAAAGCAAAGGCCCATGCCAAACAGAAAATTAAAAACTGGACAAATTTTAGTTAGATAACCTTAGAAGTGTAACAGTGCGTATTTATTAATTGAATGGTCTAATTCAGTGTATATAGACATTTAGTATTTAATTTGTGGAGTGGCAATTTATTTCATTGAGACACAATTGTGATTAGTTTATATTTACTATTTTATTTACAATGGACAGTAATGATTTTACTTTATTGTTTAAAATTTCATTCGGGCGCCCCCAGGATGTTTGGGATGGCGTTCATGAGACGTTCGCATTACCGCATTTATCCAATTGTAACGTCAGACTCCTTATGACGTGGAGATTATTGTACAAAAATCTTGAGAATCATTACAAGTATAAGTAGTAACAGTATTGCTTATTTTCGCCACAAAAAGTCCGGTTCTACCACTCTACAATAATGCTTGTAAGCGCAAGTCCTCTGTAACCATTCAACAGAATTTCATGAAACTTTGTATGTAGCAAAGACATCATATGTAGATGTGCATATTGTCGGGGATTTTTCATCGTGCAATTTTTCCAGGAGTTATACCCCTTTGAAATTGGAAATTTATAGGTGTTTTGACCAAATGCTTGTAAGCGCAAGTCCTCTGTAACAGTTCAACAGAATTTCATGAAACTATGTATGTAGCAAGGACATCATATGTAGATGTGCATATTGTTGGGGATTTTTCATCGTGCAATTTTTCCAGGAGTTATGCCCCTTTGAACTTAGAAATTTATAGGTGTTTTGACCATATGCTTGTAAGCGCAAGTCCTCTGTAACGGTCCAACAGAATTTTATGCAACTTTGTATGTAGCAAGGAAATCATATGTAGATGTGGATATTGATGGGGATTTTTCATCGTGCAATTTTTCCAGGAGTTATGCCCCTTTGAACTTAGAAATTTATAGGTGTTTTGACCATATGCTTGTAAGCGCAACTCCCCTGTAACCATTCAATAGAATTTCATGAAACTTTGTATGTATCAAGGACATCATATGTAGATGTGTATATTATCGGGGATTTTTCATCGTGCAATTTTTCCATGAGTTATGCCCCTTTGAACTTAGAAATTTACAGGTGTTTTGACCATATGCTCGTAAGCGCAACTCCTCTATAACCGTTCAACAGAATTTCATGACACTTTGTATGTAGCAAGGACATCATATGTAGATGTGCATATTATTGGGGATTTTTCATCGGCTCATTTATCCAGGAGTTATGCCTCTTTGAACTTTGAAATTTATAGGTGTTTTGACCATGTGTCTTTTATTTGACTTTAAAGTAAAGTATACCATTTCAGTGATTTTTAAGAGTGACAGCATACACTGCACATAATGAGAGGAGGTATAAGTTAAATAGCTTTTCACACAAGTACCTATTTGTCCATTCATATAGTGAAGGAAAACCCAGTTTGATGTCATATCGACATCCATTTCTTGTTAAATGTTTAAATGATTATGCACCTTCTTATTTAATCGAAAAGATTAATTACATCTCTCAGAGTAATCCATATCAATTAAGAAATGTTATTAGTGGTGATTTAAGTGTTCCAAAAACTAAGACAGAACTTTTTAAAAAATCATTTAATTTTTCTTGACCTTCTACATTGAACAGTCTACCAGGCTCAGTGCGAAGTTCTAAAAATATTGTGGTTTTTAAAAATTAGCTGAAATATACTTACTTAACAAACAAATTGTACCAGCTGGATAAATTTGTATTTTTATAACATTTTGTATCTGATATCACAATGTACTCTTTTTAGCTCACCTGGCCAAAGGCCATGTGAGCTTTTGCCATTACTCGTCATCCGTCGTCCGTCTGTCCATTAACTTTTATTCAAAGATCTTCTCCTCTGAAACATCTGCGCCAATCCTAACCAACCTTGGCCTGAATCATCACCAGGGTATGCTCTGTCAAGCTTGTGATTTTTATGTCCATAGACCAAACATCATGGCCGCTGTTACTAAAAATAGAACATAGGGGTAAATTGCTGTTTTTTGCAAATTACTCGAAAACCCTTACAGATATCAAAATTCTGACAGTAGTAAAAATGAGGAGCTTGATGAGATCTACCTGCCCTGCAATTTTGGAAAATATCCGTTTACCAGTCTTGGAGTTATTGCCCCTTTTCCGTAAAATTTTGAGTTTTTCGTTACCTCTGGACTTATATATTGAAAATGATAGAAGATAGAAGAAAAGTTTGTGAAACAAAAATGGTCAACACAGTAAGATCTACATGTCCTGCAATTTTGAAGAAAATCTGACGACCCACATAGGAGTTATTGCCACTTTTTCTTTGAATTTTCACAATTTTTGAACGTTTTTACTTTTATTTCAAAAACTGTTTGAGATAAAGGTTAAATGTGAATTGCAAAAGTGTTGAGGTTTTCAAGAACTACAATTTCTACATATGTCCAGCAGGTTCGCATCTCATCCAAGATGGCCACCAGCAGGGAAGATAGTTTTACATAGGACCCTATGGGAAATGCATTCAAAGATCTTCTCCTCTGAAACCACCTAGCCAATGGGTCCCTATGTTAAACATAGATTTTGCAATTCACATTTAACCTTTATCTCAAACAGTTTTTGAAATAAAAGTTTTTACTTTTATTTCAAAAACTGTTTGAGATAAAGGTTAAATGTGAATTGCAAAAGTGTTGAGGTTTTCAAGAACTACAATTTCTACATATGTCCGTCAGGTTCGCATCTCATCCAAGATGGCCACCAGCGGGGAAGATAGTTTTACATAGGACCGCGACGGTGGGACATAGTAATGGTCTGCGTCCGTGTGTCAATCCGTCCGTCCGTCTGTCACACTTTCTTGTGGACGCAACTCCTCGGAAACCGTGTATTGGATTATGTTCAAATTTCGTAGGATTGTTAGTCACTATATGTACTAGATCATATCGCACCGCCATTTTGATTCATCAATTTTTATAGGAGTTATGGAACTTTGACCATTTTTAGCAATACTATACAACTGGAGATCTTGTGGACACAACTCCTCGGAAACCGTGTATTGGATTTTGTTCAAATTTTGTAGGATTGTTAGTCACTATATGTCCTAGATCATATCGCACCGCCATTTTGATTCGTCAGTTTTATAGGAGTTATGGGATTTTTCGATTTTTAGCAATACTATACAAATGGAGATCTTGTGGACGCAACTCCTCGGAAACCGTGTATTGGATTTTGTTCAAATTTTGTAGGATTGTTAGTCACTATATGTACTAGATCATATGGCACCGCCATTTTGATTCGTCAATTTTTATAGGAGTTATGGGATTTGACAATTTTTAGCAATACTATACAAATGGAGATCTTGTGGACGCAACTCCTCGGAAACCGTGTATTGGATTTTGTTCAAATTTTGTAGGATTGTTAGTCACTATATGT
>MJUU01034992.1:30018-63147 GCA_002080025.1 Modiolus philippinarum
TTGTAGGAGTTATAGGACTTTGATTATTTCCACATTGTTATAAAATGGCAAATGTTGTGGACGCAACTCCTTAGAAAGGGCTGTTCAGAATTCATTCAAATTTTACAGGATTGTTAGTCGTTATATGTAATAGATCATATCACATCGCCATTTTGATTCAACAAATTATAAGGGAGTTATTGGACTTTATCGATTTAATGCATACTACAACATAGGGAGACTTTCTGGACACATCTTGTTATACTCCAGTTAAGGGATTTTGCTGAAATTTTGCTTAGCTATTTGCCACCTAATGCAGTTGATCATATCCTGCCGCCATTTTGATTCTCAAAATTTTACATGAGAAATGGGACTTTATTGAC
Source organism: Modiolus philippinarum (assembly GCA_002080025.1). Taxonomy (NCBI): domain Eukaryota; kingdom Metazoa; phylum Mollusca; class Bivalvia; order Mytilida; family Modiolidae; genus Modiolus; species Modiolus philippinarum. The sequence goes on from MJUU01034992.1 coordinate 30,381, forward strand.
TTTTCTGCGGCGACGGGGGACATAGCTAAGCGTAGCAATCTTGTTTGCGTTTTTACCTCATCCAAGATGGCTGCCAGCGTGAAGCACAGTTTAACATAGGGACCCTATCGGAAATGCATTCAAATGTCTTCTCCTCTGAACCCACTGAGCTAATTGGAACCAAACTTGGTTACAATAGTCTTTAGATGTTTTCCTTCAAAGTTTGTGATTTTTATGTTCATACCTCATTCAAGATGGCCGTCAGCAGGGAACATAGTTTAACATAGGGACCCTATGGGAAATGCATCCAAAGATCTTCTCCTCTGAAACTACAAGGCCAAATTGAACCAAACTTGGTCACAATAGTGACTCCTTGGGTGGTCCCCTTTGAAGTTTGTGATTTTTATGTTCTTACCTCATCCAAGATGGCCGCCAGCGTGGAACATAGTTTAACATAGGGACTCTATGGAAAATGCATTCAAATGTCTTCTCCTCTGAACCTACTGAGCCAATTGGAACCATTGTCTTTTGGTGATACCTTCCAAAGTTTGTGATTTTTAGTTTGTATATACCTCATCCACGAAAGAAAATTAACATCTGCTGAACTGATTTATAGTATGAATGGGTGGTCTATAGGTGACAATGAATAAAACCAGTGACCAGGTGAGTGATACAGGCTCATGTGAGCCTCTAGTTGTGTATTATGTATCATCTTGTGTGTATTCAGTATTGTAGCTGAGGGCCTCAGGGAAGATTAGTTTGTACTAACTGTGTAACCCTCATTAAATAAAGATTTTATTATTATTATTATTATTATTATTATTATTATTATTATTATTATTATTATTATTACTGCTTATAGATGGCTGTTTATTGTGGCCCAGAAAGAAAGGGATGTGATTTGTCAAAAACAAAAATTTGAATTTGTCCCCAGTTGATTTCTGAAGCATTCACCTGAATCAGATGATAAATTTAATTCTTTTGGTACCAATTATATAAGCCATGGCATTTCATGCATCAGTACAACAAATTGTTCACTGCACTTGCAAACAGCATGGTAGAGTAGTGGTTTAACTGAGAATTCTGTAAATACTACAGCTTACCAATGAAAATCTGTTTACAATTCCGGTGCTTAGTCATTATGATTTCATTTTTAGATGCAGTATAAATTAATTCCTATGACTATATTTTCTAAAATTTGCCACATTTTTAAAGAGGATTTGGAAATATACTGCAACAGAGATGAGTAATGATTTTGGGTCTTCTGCTCTTGCTGTTAATTTTTTTTTCAAATTGCAATGACGTTCTAAAATCATCTTAAAAACACGCTCTTTGTCATAATTGGCCTTGAAAACGTGTAAACACATTTTTGTGGGGCTTTTATATGTACTTTGTTGGTCATGAAAATAAAATTAGATCTGTACAATTAATATAAAAGCCAAATGAGCAGGAAATGGTTCTCTGGTTTGCCTTTCTTTATCATGCTTATATTTTTTCTTTAGATCAAAATCCAAAGATAGTCACATGGTGTAGATCGTATGATGACAAGTATCGGGTGATGAAAACAGCAGTTGATTACAATGTTACAGGAGATTATCTGGATTTCAGTATTAAATTTGTAGAAGAAATTGAAGATTCAGTTGATGTGAGTAGTGAAAATTACTTTTTTCAGATTAAAGAATATTTTGATCTTAATTTGTTATATGGTAAATAAATTACAGGTACAAATGAATTACCCCTACAAATTAAGTTTGGTGTATATAGGAATCAACCTGTCTGTTTATCTGTCCACTCTTTGTAAGCACAACTCTTCTTAGAGATTCAAGATTTCAAGGATTTTGATGAAACTCTCCTCATAGAAAGGATAGTATATGCAAATGTTCATGGTGGAATCAATTTTTTGTTCAAACCCATGAAGGGGAGATAATTTGACTTTGACTTTATATTGATTCGAAACACAAAGCATGAAGGATTATAATTAAAATCTACACCTAGAAGGGACACTATATGCAGATGTGCATCAAGGAACAAAATTTCTCTAATTCTTGTGCTGTTCTCGTCAATTTCATTTCATAGGAGATCCAAGTGGTCTCCAATATGTGCATAAAGTGATCTCTCGATTTTATTGATTGAAATTCGATTTCGACTTGTAATATGTTTGCTGTCTTTTGACTTACCATTGTGACGGCATGAATAATGGTGACCATGCCTGATGATGACACACTTAAAGAATCTTTTTTTTTTTTTTTTNATCAGCAGAAAGGGGGGGGGGGGTCATGTCTATTTTAACTATCAACTTAAAAATCATTAGAGAAACATATTTCACAACTGCATCTCAAAAAAAAAGACTTGTCCACTCTCAATAGTTAAATTTTTCAAGTTATTTAAAATTTGAATATTCAACTATCTCAATTGGAGAAATGTTGTTTCTCACTCGATGCAGTAGTAAAATCTATATTTATCATGGACATCATGAAGAGGAGATAATTCAATGTTTCTTTATTAGGAAATTGGGGTGTTGGGAATATACAGTTGTTGATTTGAAATATTCACATTTCTCCATTTAATTTTAGGAAAATGTATGTTTTTTTTCTTATTAGGGCCCCGCATCAAGATGCAGGTGCCCTATAGTTTTCACTTTGTCTGTCCATCCGTTCGTCCGTCTGTCCGTCCATCAACAATTTTTTTCGTCAAAGATTTTTTGGCTTGTATAATTGGGAATGATTTCAAAATGGTCTGAAGCTTGCAAATGATGAGTTGTATCGTGTAAGCGATTTTCAAGTTTGTTGGACTTCCACTTCCTGTTTGCCGATACTTTGATTTTTTCCTATTAACAAATTTTTCGTCACAGATTTCTGGGCTTCTACAATAGGGAATAATTTGAAACCTTGTCTTGAGATTTGAAATGATGAGTTGTATTGTGTAAGCGATTTTCAAGTTCATCGGGTATCCACTTCCTGTTTTCCGATACTTTGATTTTTTTCAATGAACGAAATTTTCGTCACAGATTTCTTTGCTTCTACAATAGGGAATGATTTGAAATTTGGTCTGAAGCTTGATAATAATGAGTTGCATTGTATAAGCAATTTTCAACATTGTCAGGCATCCACTTCCTGTTTGCCAATACTTTGATTTTTTTACTATTTCCAAATTTTTCGTCAGATTTCTTGGCTTTTGCAAAAGGGAATTATTAGAAATTTGGTTTGGAGCTTGGAAATGATGAATTGTATTGTGTAAGCGATTTTCAAGTTCGTCAGGTATCTACTTCCTGTTTGCCGATACTTTGATTTTTTTCTATGAACGAAATTTTCGTCACAGATTTCTTGGCTTCTACAATAGGGAATGATTTGAAATGTGGTCTGAAGCTTGGAAAGGATGATTTGTATTGTGTGAGCGACTTTTAGGTTTGTCACTGAACTACTTTCTGTTTTGCTGATACTTTGATTTTTAACTTTAAATGACTTGATATTTAGTCTGAAGCTAAGAAATGATATTGTTTGGTAAAACTTCAAGAATTCATTGTATCCAGCAAATTACTGTATCAGCACATAAATGTGTCAAACAGAATTTTAATCCACACTTATCTGATTTTTACTTTTGCCCAGAGTTTCAGGATCGACATTGCGGGGCCCTTCCGACAACGCCAGTTTCGACATGCTCTAGTTTTACTTTATTCATTGTATTTATTTTTATATTTTGCAGATATCATGGTGTCTTGTAGTTTACATCAACAATGAGGAAATAACAGAATTGTGTGGAATACCTTTCCTTAGTACATCAACTCAGCTTGTATTACATGTATTCAATAGAGACAATTTTGTACCAGATATAACCAACCATTTTGACATATATTCAACAAAGGCATATTTTAAAAATCTAGTATTGCCTCCTCCTGTTGATGCATTATGTCGTTATGGCCAACCTTTCAGAGGCGGTACTAACCCAATTATAAGATATGAAGTAGGCATAGGCAGCAGTAGTCTTTTGACAGACATAGCAGAATACAGAGGTGTTATTGAGCCATGTATACCTTGCTACAGTGAATGTTCCAGATATAATTGTGAGGACACATGTGACCCTAATACACATGTCCAGTTTACATTTACATTGACAGACTTGAACCTGGTGCCTTATGTAGTGGCTGTAAACGAAACTGGACACTTCTATAATAAAACTCTTGTATATTACTTGACAGGTAAGTTGAGTTAGTCTTACTCTGTATATGTAAAGCTAATTCAGAGATCCTAATACACATGTCCAGTTTACATTTACATTGACATACTTAAATCTGGTGCCTTATGTAGAGGCTGTAAATGAGACTGGACACTACTATAATAAAACTCTTGTATATTACCTGACAGATAAGTTTAGTTAGTTTAACTCATGCACTACATATGTTCAATTTTGTTGAATTACTATGAGTGGGATTTTAGTTTCCAAAGCTGGGTGGTTGCTGCAATTTCAACCTTTTTGTTATAAACAATATATTACACGTTATTCAAAAAGTAATTTATGAATTATAGCATAAGCTAAATTTTCAGACTTTAATTTGTTCTCTATGTAGGGAGGGCAGTATCTGGGTCAGGAACAAGTGTATCCAGTTCTTCATTAGGATTCTATATAGATACGACAGCTCCTGTATTTGATCCTGACATTATGTTAACAACTCCAATATATGTCGATATCACTCAAGGGGAGTTCACACCTGTTAAATTCCAGGCTTCCAATAATACAATTAAAGCATTCTGGAGATGTGATGACGATCAAAGTCTTATAAAGGTGAGTTAGATATCAAGATTATGGCAAAAAATGTAATGTCCGGCTGATATATTTATGGGTTATAGAATATCTTTGATTTCCTAATTTATTTAAAAAAATAAAAAGATTGACTCCGAAAAAATCTTGGTAGAATATACCAACTTTTCCTAATGGTAATGAAAGTTCAAAATTAAGGAAGTTTTGTAATAGATTGATTTTTGTTTCAACTTTTACTTGTTTATATCATTCCAATAAGAGCCCTGCACATGCAGGTGCTTAAAATTGTTAGAACTTGAACTTGTCAGGGTGCATGAAAACCAGTACTTTAATTGACAAGTTCCACAAAATTTCATCTGACTTCTGACTTTTGACCAATAAAGATTAAGAACATTGCTACACCTAGCCATATGTCCCTGCCACACTCGAAACTTGAATGTGCAAGCAATAGAAGGAGAGTCTACTATTCATGCAAAATTTATTGAATTAAAATGGTGTTACAATAGGACCTAGTTTATTACTGGGCAAAAAAAAGTTAAGGAACATATTCATTTAAATTCAAGTATCTTTATTTTTGTCACCACGCATGAGCATAACCACTCATCCGATCAACATGATACTGTTGTACAGTATATACACATACCATTATGAGCATTTTCTGCAATTTTCAAGTTTTTAAAAATTGTCAGTTTTGAGATTGGAAAAATCCGTTTTTGCAACCAAAAAAAAAATTATGATTTTGACATTTTTATCGAGTTGTCCAATTATTTAACTGTTTACAGGCTTTGATTCACTAAAAATTGTTGAAAATTGTCACAGAAACAATCATTCAGATGAGAGTACCCTTTTTGTCCCATAGAAAAATTTCCACTTTTGTTTGGGTCATTTTCAAAATTTGGAAGGGTATGGTTAAATGATAAACATTCTGACTAAACAGCATCATCTGAAACATAAACACACAGAAATTATGGAATAAAGGGCTTCAGTGCATCTGGTAATATAAATTATACTTCAGTGCAACCTTCAATGCATGTGGAACTAAATAAAAAAGAAAAAGTTTCAACTGGTTGACATTTGAATTGTACACCATGTTAATTATATAAAAGTAAACACCTACAACTGCTGAAAAATACAGTTACATGCCACAATCTATCAAGGAACTCAAAAAAAAAAAACAAAAGATAAAATGTAAACAATTGGACTTGGTCCTGGCACTAGCAAAAGCCAGCAGTAGGGTTAAACCGGTTTATAGGTACCCAAACCTCCCCTTTTATATCCCATTTCTCTATAGTACAATAAGCATATACAATAAAACCTAATACAGGTAGATTATTGACTCCATGACCACAATCTTGAAAAGGAAAATGGACAAACCATAATAAATGAAAGATGGGTCAAGGATTGCTTGACGCTAAACTGCTAGCTATCTCAAGGTGCCTTATCTGCTGATAAAACATTGGCTTATTATGGAATAATCAAATAATCAAATAATCAAATCTGAAAGTTATTTTTTAATAGTAAAAATAATTTGATATAGCTGTTCATTTGAGAACAAAATTTTTGCAACATGTATTTGAACAGGAAAACTTATGGGCCATTGGATCAACTGTTGGTGGACAAGAACTTCAGAGTTTCCAGTCTGTAGGCACAAATCAATCAGCTTTGAATTCAACCTTTGATGGCATTTTAATGCATAACACTTCATTCTATGTGTCCATTATATGTATCAATGGAGGTGGTCAGATGTCGCAATGGAATGACTCTTTTGGTAAGAATTCTGAGCTATTAGATATAGAATAGACAATACTAACTTAATTTAATATTTTTGAAACAGTAAAAACTATGAAAAAGTACAGAGTACATATTTGACAAAAAGTAATTGAACAACTCAAATTTTTAATAGGGTTTAGATTTTTAGGCATATTACAACAATCTAACCATTTAAAGGATATGGAGTAAATGTATACATGTGACAAAAGGAAAAACGCTTTATTGTTGGGCAGGGTGGTTGAGTAGTTGAGGAACTGTACTGTAAACCTCAATGGCCAACACCACTGCGGGTTTGAATCCTGCATGTGAGAAGGTTTCGAGGCACCTACCCTAGCTCGGGGGTTTCACTGATTTCCAGCTTGGAACTTCTGGCTTTCTGACTGCACAATCCTTGTGACCATGGGAGAAGCTCACATTTGCTACAGTTGTTAATCTTGCTGTTGGTTTAAAAGCTTGTTATAGAGCTTATCTTCATTGTTGACTGGTTACGGGTGAATGCCTGTAATATCCTACGTTAAATAAAACTTACCTATTTATTGTTGTTCTTCATCTACCCTTTTGAGCAATTCTATACCCAGATATTGTTAGAACCTTCTATAAGGGGATTCCATTGTAAATGTCACATGAATAAGACATCTTTGTTTGATATAAATCTAGATTATGGATGATTTTATTTTAAGGTGTCATTCCACTGCTGATACCTCCTACACTGGAGGATATAAACAATACTGTCATAGGAGCAGAACCATTCCCAGAACCAGTTACTCCTACAGATGCCGAGAAGACCTCAGATCCAGAAACTATTGGTTTTACTTTTACAGTTAGTTCTGACGAATCTGTTGATAGATATGGTAGGCTTCATTTAAATGTATTTTATTTCTTTCTTCTTTCATTGATTGATCAAATAAGGGAGAGGAGTTTTTAGAGTAACTAATGACAAAAAATTATAAAAAGAGTCTTTCTTGTAAAATTTTATAAAGTTTCACCATAAACCTTGACTTTGATTTCCTTAGTAAATAAATGTTTTATTTCTGCCATTATTATGTTAAAAATTGTCCAAACATACAAAATCAGTACATATGAAGTTAAATTGAAAATTTAAATAAAATGTTCATGTGACAAAAATGTGATTTAATTGCCAAGGGATATAAAACTTTGTTAAGGTTTTCTTTGACAAAGTAAACCTGACAGACTCTGATTGGACAGAAGTACATCTTAAAAACTTTGTTTGGAATTGACCAATCAAAATGTGATAGTTACTTTTTCAAAGCTTTTGATGCAAAACTTTGATTGTATAAACAGTTTTCTTTGCATTTCTCAGCAAAAAATCCTGTCAAAATTTTTGATTGTGTAAACTGGCACTTTTGTCAAAATTTTCTTGTTAAAAATTATATCAAAAGTTTGAATAAAATTTGATGGAAAACTTTGATCGAATAAACTTGGCTGATTGAATAAACTTGGCAGATTTGCATAATTCATCTCAGTTGTTGAAATATATAAATATGTGCGGGAAAAAAAATCTTATCAACAATGTTTGAATGCTGTGTATGAATATTTTATACCCCTTAGGGTCAAGCATACATACAGTAACACATATTGTCTATTGTCATAATACTTGCATAAATTAATGCAGTATTCCAAATGATAAATCTTATACCAGCAGTTTTCTTATACCAATGCCCATCAATTTTTCTTAATTTAACACTACCTGTGTACATTTGTCCTTCTGTCCAACTGTCATTCCATCAGATATTTTTCGTCACAAAATTCGCTACTCTGCTTGAAGGGTTTCATTTGAAATTTGTTATGCTGCCTCTTTCTTGTTATGAGTTGTGATTTTTAATTGCTTTTTCTTGCTCTTCAGTTCTACAGGTCTTTAAAATTTGATACAAAGAGGCGTATGCTTCGCACAACAATGCTTGCAACTTAATTTTTAGCTCACCTGGCTAATGCCAGGGTGAGCTTTTGCCATCACTTTGAGTCCGTTGTCCGTCCGTCCGGCATAAACTTTTCATTCAAAGATCTTCTCTGAAACTATTGGGCCAATTGGAACCAAACTTGGCCACAATAGTCCTTGGGTGGTCTCTTACAAAAAAGATGTTTATCAGGTCTGTGCGATATCAAAGATGGCCGCCAGCAGGAAACAAAGTTTTAATATTGGACCCTATGGGAAAACACATTCAAAGATCTTCTCCTCTGAAACTTCTGGGCCAATTGGAACTAAACTTGGCCACAATAGTCCTTAGGTGGTCCCTTCCAAAAATGTGTTTTTAAGTCAGTGCGATATTCAAGATGGCCGCCAGTGTGAAAGATAGTTTTAACATTGGACCCTATGGGAAAACACTTTCTAAGATCTTCTGCTCTGAAACTACTTAGCCAATTAGTAACAAACTTGACCATGATAGTCCTTGTTGGTCTCTTACAAAAAAGGCGTTTTTCAGGATCGAGCTACATCCAAAATTGATAGTTTTAACATTGGACCCTATGGGAAAACACATTCAAAGATCTTCTCCTCTGAAACTACTGGGCCAATTTGAACCAAATTTGGCCACAATAGTCCTTAGGTGGTCCCTTGCAAAAAAGGTGTTTTTCAGGTCAGCGCCATATTCAAGATGGCGGCCAGCGGGAAAGATAGTTTTAACATTGGACCCTTTGGGAAAACATTTTCAAAGATCTTCTTCTCTGAAACTACTGAGCCAATTGGTACCAAAATCTGGCTACAATACTCCTTCAGTGGTCCCTTACAAAAAAGGTGTTTTTCAGGATCGTGCTACATCCAACATGGCCCCCAGCAGGAAACATAGTTTTAACATTGGACCCAAAGGGAAAACATAATCAAAGATTTAGATCTTCTCCTCTGAAACAACTGGGCCAATTGGAATCAAACTTGGCCACAATAGTCCTAAGTTGGTCCCTGGCAAAAAAGTTGTTTTTCAGGTCAGCGTGATAATTAAGATGGCTGCCAGTGGGAAACATAGTTTTAACATTGGACCCTATTGGAATCTGCTCCTCTAAAACTTCTGAGCCAATTGGAACCGAACTTGGCCACAATAGTCCTGTGGTGGTCTCTTGCAAAAAAGATGTTTTTAAGGTCAGCACGATATCCAAGTTGGCCGCCAGTGGGGAAAATAGTTTTAACATTGGACCCTAGGGGAAAACACATTCAAAGATCTTCTCCTCTGAAACTACTGAGCCAATTGGAACCAAATTTGGTCACAATAGTCCTCGGGTGGTCCCTTGCAAAAAGCTTTTTTCAGGTTTGTGTGATGTCCAACATGGCAGCCAGCAGGGAACTTAGTTTTTACATTGGACCCTGTGGGAAAACACATTCAAAGATCTTCTCCTCTGAAACTACTGAAATGGAACTAAACTTGGTCAAAATAGTCTTTATGTGGACCCCTGAAAAGAAAATTGTTTTTTTTTTTTTTAGGTTAACACTTCATCCAAGATGGCTGCCAGCAGGGAACATAGTTTATCATTGGACGCCATGGGAAACACTAACAGAGGTCTTCTCCCCTTAAACTAATTAATCATATTAGAAATATATGTATATGGGCTCTTTAACATAAAATGTCTATGTTTATCAAGGGCCAGGTGAGCGATACAGGCTCTTGAGAGCCTCTTGTTTTTTTCAGATATTTGTATAGGGTCAGCAATTGACAATGACGACATTTTCCCCTGCACATGGATTGGTTATAACGCCTCTGGTTCTGTAATTATTAAAGAAGGCTACCTTTATATAAATGACCAGAAAGTAAGGTCTTTGAAGGAATTAAGGACACAAGTTGAAAATGCTACTGGAACAGAAAATAGCTCTGGTATATTTCACATGGAACCTGGGAGAACTTTGTTTTTAACCATGAGAGTTTGTAATAAAGCAATGTTATGTACCAATAAATCTCTTGGTACTATACTTATAACAGATACAAAGTCTGTCATCAAAACCTCAGAAAGTGGTGAATCTATTGAAATAGTACATTTAGTATCGCAAGACTCCTCCAGGAAAAAACGAGATACCATCAGTATTGTCATCAACACGCCAGATGGTAAGACCGGTTTTATATTTTCGTTTATTTTGTGGTTTCTTTGTAAATATTGATTCAGATTTAATTTAAATATTTGAATGCCATAAACCCTGAAATAATAGAGTTTGTAAATATAAATGCAATTTGACCCCAGTAATGATTGAACAATAAATATAGAATAATGGAAGTTTTGTTTCTGATACGAAAAAATATTTTTGACATAATGGACGAGTCCATTTGTGAGCGAGTCTTTTATTGCAGACAATATATGAAGTATCAGGGAAACAAACTTTTATTATTCCCTTTATCTTTAATTAACTAATCTTTTGATAGAACAATTTTTGAAAAAATGAGAATCAATTTTCAAGAAATCATAAGATTGGATATTGATAAGAAAAAGAATTTGTACGATCCTACAGGTTTTGTAGATGTATATTTCATTGTTTACATTAATGCACTGATTGACAAAGTAGATGTGGCCTAAAATACTTCTTGCCAATATTTTTGTATTCGGGCATTAGCAAATACTGAAAATATTTGCCCCACCAGATCAAAGAAATCTAATACAAATTGCCGATTAAAGGGTTTATTTGAATCCATTTGAACATATCAGTGTTTTTTTTCTCAGAGTTGTATCCTATTAGGATTGTTAGAATTTTTTTTTACTTCTACTTTGACTTCTTTTTTGAAAAAAAAATAAAAGTAAAAGGGTATTTTAGTAATCATTTACTGTGAAGGTACTTTTATTAGTGGACATCAATTTCTGTGGTTTTCATAAATTTCACTATTTTGTAGATACTTAAATCAGTGGTATGGAATTATATATATAAACTTCATGGAAAAGATGCATTTTGTTGGGAACTTAATTCATTCTTTTAATGAACCACAAAATCCATGAAAATTGGAACACCAAGAACAATAGTACTTTCACAGTATCATGTTCTCTTTCTAAAATACATGTATTATGGTTTTCATGTTCAAAATTGAAAAATGTCCAAGTTTATTTATCTTTATGTATTACATTGTAGAGTTAACTCCTGGTCAGACTTTAGTACTTCAGCCTTTAAATACAACTGATCTTGAAAGAGAATATGGATCTGATCCGTCACCAGATTTTAAGCCATACATTGTTAATCCATCAAAGACTTTTGATAAAGTAGAAAGACTTTTGTATAAAAGGTAAGAACTACACATTATTGTGTTTCATCAAGAAATGGTCAAGACATTTAAGTTTATATTTTGAAACATCCATACATGTTCCATGCCCTCAGGGCAATGTGAACTATATCTATCACTAGGCATTAGTCTACATCACAAACCATCAATGAAAGCTAAAACCAAACTTGACACCAATGTTCACTGGCTTATTGAGGTGAAAGGTTGTGGTTTTGATGCTTATTGGAAACTCCAGAAAGGTGCAACAGCAAATCTGATTTTAACTTTGGACCATGTGGGAATAATATGTAAAATTCTAAATTTATCTTTGACAAATGTTATGATTTGCAATGATTTTGTTACAAGTGGTCTATCAACCTGAATTGTTTCCATGTCATGAGAAGTTCTTGGAAACAAAGAAAATACAACATTGTACAATAGAAATAATACATCATTCCACCCAAATGATCAGTCTTTGCAAAACATACATAACAGTTGAAAAAAAAATGTTTACAAGAAATCCAGTTTCAAGCCCAATCTCAAGCTAAAGTTTCCAAGTTGACAGGTTTATCACAGTATGCATACAACTATGATACAACAGCACAATAGATATGGTAAATTGCTTAAAATCTGCAACAAATTTATGTCTTTAAAAATTTGCCATTGAGTTTCTGATTTTATGAATTTATTGAACCCATAAACAAGGATGAGGTCATCTGAAAAATTATGCTGGAAAATACAACTTGGCAAGGCTTTGATTAATAATGTTTCTTTTTCAGCAGCTCATTTCAGAGAGACAAGAGGGACATTTGGTTAATAATGAATATGCAGTATAAAGGCCGCAAATGCTTACGACATTACAAAAAAATGTGTATTTGCAAAAGAATTTTTGACTACACTACATAAATTTGATTAAAATTTCAGACATTGGTTTATTATATTTCCTTATTTTATTTTTTATAGGATACTTGCTTATATTACCTCCTTTTCCGTTGTACCAGTTGGACATCTTCCTTTACCAGGACCTATCAATATCACATTTGAAGATTACACTGGAAATAATGAAGATAACATAACCGTTTTAGCTCATTGGAATCCAGGTAGTATATTGAAACAACCATTTTAATGGTACTTTAAGTAGGGATATGTTATTGCTATTTTGAAGAATTTTTTTTGAGGGGGGTACTTTTCAATTCACATGAAGTTAAAATTTACACAAAATGATTGTTTATGAACCAATATAAAGGTTTATTTTTCAGGAAGTATGACAGTGGTCTTCACTTTTTTTCACTTTTAGCTTTTGAAAAATTAACTTTTCCATTAATGGAGAAAAAAAAACTACCTTTTGCCAATGAATAGAAAAAAGAAGGGAAACGGAGAATGTGTCAAAGAGACAACGACCTAAAGGGGTGTAATAACAACTCAAAGCCACCACAAGATCTTCAATGAACGGTGAGAAGCCTTGAAGTAGAATGGAATGTAGAAATTTGCAAGGTTAATTACAATCAAATTTTGATGCCTCAACTACCAAGTTACGAATAAAAATGGTTCGAGAAAGAGGGGTGTTCAAGATATTGAGGTGGAACTCAAACTTGAAAATTACACAAGACATCCATGGCGTTTGAGCTATTGCAGTTCAACAGTAGTTGAAATCAACATATTATTGGAACCTGCTAAAATGGCTCATCAATCTAATGTGTATTACAATAATTACTGAAATTATAAGAATGTAAATATAGATAAAGTTGTCGTATTCTACCATAAAGTTTAAATGATGAAATTGGATTTATGTATACCCAGCCATTCTGTAATAATAATAGTTTGTATGGTGTTTCTCTTGTCTTGCAGAACATCAGCAATGGGAAGTATCAAGCAGAACATGTGTTGATGTAAAAGAAATGCAGAATGGTGATGGTACAAAAACTATTCAAGTATGTGATTATTTGGTTCATGTTTTCTTAATGAAATGTTAACATTAGGAAATGTTTAATATAGATAATTGCTTAATTCATAATCAAAAAAGATTTAGGAAAAAATCTATATTATACAGATGATTTCAAAATCCTGACAGAACTAAACTGTGCAGCAATCAAATTTATAGTATTTCTTCATACTAAAAGTATAAATTTTTAGTTTGCTGTAACAAAGTTAAGGGGAACTATTTGAGTACCCTTGCATGGCGTTGAATATCTTGGTAACTATGAATGATAAAGTCATCAAACTTTGCATGCAGGTGCATCTTGGTTGACTCACAGCTCCAAGAAAATTTAATCTCTGACCTGTATTTTCACGTGATTTGCCTTACATTTAATTTTAGTTCATAGTTCATATCTCAGTCAGTGTACAATGTAGGATCATTTAACCTTGCATATGCATGCAAATTTAGTGGTACATCATCATCCAGCTAAAATTAGATCAGTTTGACATACATTTTCCAGATAATCTACTTACATTCTAGTTTATATTTAAGTTCATATCTCAGTATGCACAAGGTAGGATCATCTAACCTTTTATTTGCATACATATTTGGTGGTAGGTCTGCATCCAGGTAAAATTACTATAAGGTCACTTTGATATACATTTTTTCAACATGATTGACTTACTTTCAAGTTTAAATACCAGTTACTGGACACAGCAGGGATTATCTTCCCTTGTATGTTCATTCATCACTATCAAGGAAAATTGAGGCTGCTGTGACCATGTTCCATAACGAGACAAACTTTATAAACTTTGATTACCTATGTTTTCAAATGTATTTCTAAATATGATTTCAGGTTTGCAGAACTTGGTTAAACACAGCAGCAAGTGATAATGTTTCAGATCCCATGGTGGCTTATTTTTCTGAGGAAACACAGTTTGCCGTTTTTATCACCACAAGTAGAATTTATAATTCTCCACCTACTCTGACAAGTACCAGATTTATAACCATTACAGAAGACCAAGGTATATAATAATATAGGCCTCAGAAATGTGGTTCTTATGCAGATTTGTTTAGGGCTATCCCAGTAAAAATTCCCACCAGGGGGTGGAATGCCACTTATTTTTAAACCCCCCCACCAAGAGAAAAAAAATTAAATATATAATTACACTATTAGGATACAATAGAAATTTACCCACTACCAACAGAAAAAAAAATAAATGGTGTTCCACCCCCGGTGGGAATTTTAAATGGAATAGCTAGCTCTTATTTCTGCAGATCTGGACATCATTTTACCAAAAGAACTTATGACTTGCGATCAGTTGTAACTTACAAAACTTTAGTACAGTAGACTTCACCTAATTGGATACAAGAATTGTCAGAAAAAAATATTCTATTTGCCGGAGTATACGAATGTCCGGTAAACCCATTTTTGGCAATGAGGAATCATTCTGTTGGCAAGAAGAGGTTGAAATGTTGAAGGGCATGTCACAATTTTTAGCTCACCTGGCCTAAAAAGCCATGTGAGCTTTTGCCATCACTTTGCGTCTGTCGTCCGTCCGTCCGTCAACAATTTAAAAAATCTTCTCCTCTGGAAATGCTGAGCCAATTATAACCAAACTTGGCCTGAAGCATCATCAGGGTATGCAGTTTAAAAATTGTGTTTGATTAGTCCGTAGACCAAACAACATGGCTGCTGTTACTAAAAATAGAACATAGGGGTAAATTGCTGTTTTTTGCAAATCACTCAAAAACCGTTACAGATATCAAAATTCTGACATTGAGTAAAAGTGATCAGCATAGCAAGATCTACCTGCACTGAAAGTTTGAAGAAAATCCGGAAACCTGTCTTTGAGTTATTGCCCTTTTTCCGTAAAATTTTCAAAATTTGTGCATTTTTTATTTTTTATTTCAAAAAGTGTAACAGATAGAGATCAAGTGTATATTGCAAAAAGGTTCAGCATGGCAAGATCTAGTAACCCTGAAATTTTGAAGAAAATCCATAAACCCTTGTAGGAGCTACTGCCCTTTTTTCACCCAATTTTTAAAATTTTCGTATTTTTCATCTTTTATTTCCAAAACTATAGAAGATGAAGGTTAAGTGTAAATTGATGAAATGTTTGCCATAATGTGGCAACTTCAAAACTGATGTTGAAAATTGTTCCTTGACTGCCATTTTCAAAATGGCCGCCATAAAAGGCGGGAAAATTCAACATTGTCAGATTTCAATGAAATTTGGTTTCCAAATAGATATTGATGTTGCGACTTCAAAACTGATGTTGAAAATTGTTCCTTGACCGCCATTTTCAAAATGGCCGCCCAAAAAGTTGGGAAAATTCAACATTGTCCGATTTCAATGAAATTTGGTTTCCAAATAGATATTGATGTTGCGACTTCAAAACCGGTGTTGAAAATTGTTCATTGACCGCCATTTTCAAAATTGCCGCCAAAAAAGGTGGGATAATTCAACACTGTCCGATTTCAATGACATTTGGTTTCCAAATTGGTCTTGATGTCGTAACTTCAAAACTGATGTTAAAAATTATTGGTTGACCGCCATCTTTGAAATGGCCGCCAAAAAAGGCGGGAAAATTCAACATTGTCTGATTTCAATGAAATTTGATTTCAAAGTAGATATTGATGTTGTGACTTCAAAACCGATGTTGAAAATTGTTTGTTAATGACTGCCATTTACAAAATGACATCTCGACTTCAAAACTGGTGTCGAAAGTGGTCCTTAGCAAGAACGTTTTTTGTCAAAAAAGCCCAAAGAAAGAAATATAGTAAAACATGATCAGACTTTAAAAACAGTTCAAGATATAAGAGGTGTTTGAGCTACGAAAGTTTGAGAAACTGAAGATAACTTTCAATGTTACCTTGATTGTGGCAACTGAAAGCCAGGTGAGCGATACAGGCTCCTGGGAGCCTCTGGTTAGACATTTTGTAGTTAAAATCAATTGTTTTCATTGTAGAATCATCGTAAATTTAACAGGTTACGTCACCATCGTAATCGGACAAACTGTGTATTAATTTGCCAGCTGACTGTTGGAAATTAAACAATGTATTCAAAAATAAATAAAACTGTTTATGTAACTTATTTTCCTCTGTTTTGTTGTTAGCTCATCTGGCCCAAAGGGCCATGTGAGCTATTGTCATCACTTTGCGTCCGTCGTCTGTCGTCCATCTCTCCGTCAACAATTTCAAAAATCTTGGCCTGAATCATCACCAGGGTTACTGGCTTCTCAAAGTTATGTTCAATTAGTTGGCCGGTCAAAAAACATGGACGCCATTGCTAAAAATAGAACATCGTGGTAAATTGCAGTTTTTGGCTAATAACTCAAAAACGTTACAGATATCAAAAATCTGACAGAGTAAAAATGATCAGCATGATGAGATCTACCCACTGTGCAATTTTGAAGAAAATCTGAAAACCCATCTCGGAGTTATAGCCCCTTTTCCGTTAAATTTTCAAAATTTTTGCAATTTTTATTTTTTATTTCAAAAAGTGTAACAGATAGAGGTCAAGTGTAAATTGCAAAAATGTTCAGCATATCAAGATCTACCCATCCTGAAATTTTGACGAAAATCCATAAACCCTTGTAGGAGTCATGCCCTTTTTTCACCGAATTTTTTTTTAGTTTTCGTATTTTTGATCTATTATTTCCAGAACTATAGAAGATGAAGGTTAAGTGTAGATTGATGAAATGTTTGCCAGGCTGTGGCGACTTCAAAACTGATGATGGATATTGTTCCTTGACCGCCATTTTCAAAATGGCCGCCAAAAAAGGCGGGAAAATTCAACTTTGTCCAATTTCAATGAAATTTGGTTTCCAAGTAGATATTGATGTTGTGACTTCAAAACCCAAGTTGAAAATTGTTCATTGACAGCCATTTTCAAAATGGCCGCCAAAAAAGGCGGGAAAATTTAACATTGTCCGATTTCAGTGACGTTTGGTTTTCAAATAGATCTTGATGTTGCGAGTTCAAAACCGGTGTTGAAAATTGTTCCTTGACCGCCATTTTCAGAATGGCCGCCAAAAAAGGCAGGAAAATTCAACATTGTCCGATTTCAATGAAATGTGGTTTCCAAGTAGATATTGATGTTGCAACTTCCAAACCGATGTTGAAAATTGTTTGTTGACCACCATTTTCAAAATGGGCACTAAAAAAGGCGGGAAAATTCAACATTGTCCGATTTCAATGAAATGTGGTTTCCCAGTAGATATTGATGTTGCGACTTCAAAACCGAGTTGAAAATTGTTTGTTGACCACCATTTTCAAAATGGCCACCAAAAAAGGCGGGAAAATTCAACATTGTCTGATTTCAATGACATTTGGTTCCCAAATAGGTCTCTGTCGCAACTTCAAAACTGATGTTAAAAATTGTTCGTTGACCGCCATATTTGAAATAGCTATCAAAAAGGCGGGAAAATTCAACATTGTCCGATGTCAAAGAAATTTGATTTCCAAATAGATATTGATGTTGCGACTTCAAAACAGATGTTGAAATTGTTTGTTGACTGCCATTTACAAAATGACGTCTCGACTTCAAAACTGGTGTCGAAAGTGGTCCTTAGCAAGAACGTTTTATTATAAAAAAAAAAAATCCCAACAAAGAAATAAAATAAAACATAATAAGACTTTAAAAACAGTTCAAGATATTGGAGATGTTCGACCTACGAAAGTTTGAGAAACTGAAGATCAACTGTATAACTTACATTGTTATCTGATTGTGGTAACTGAAGCAATAAAAAGGAATTCAAATCAAAGTTTATTCTTTTATTAAATACATATACATTATGTTATTGATTTTCGTTGTACAGACATACAACAATATGCAAATTACCTCTGACTTCATGATCTCGCTGCCTAGAAAGAAATACACAAAACCAAACAAAATTCTCACTATTAAAACTTATGAATATACAAAAACAAAAGAACTGACCACTATTTATGTTTTATTTTTTATTAATTAGGTAATATTTATTGATTTGCTGGTGGATTTATGGCTTCGTCAACTGTTGACGCTTCCACACGAATGTTTACCTGTAGTTACCTCTAATTAGAATATTTCTATGACTCAGATCACCACAAGCCGCATATTTTTTATTCAAATAGGGGATATATTATCCAATATCCAATTAGGCGGAGAAATTAACACTATAACTATGGGAAATGGTTTGGTGTTTTGAAATCATATTCGATTTGCCGATATATTCCTTTATCCGATATTCGATTTCATGGAGTCTACTGTAGTAACATACAACCAAAAATACAACTTGTGACCTTTGATAATATGCCCCATTGATCTTGTCTAATTCTGTCACTATTATGTAATTTTTTCACAGGTAATGTTCATTTGAATAATATCAACTACCACTTAATTTGTAAAATGCATGTAGAAAAAGGTGTAAAAAGTATGGTTTCATTTATTTTATTGTTTTTTTATCCCAAGCAAACCAAGTTTAGGAGGGGGATGGGTGAGTGTAACCCCTCTTGAACCTCTTATGGCGGATTTCCCGGATGATTAACGTATTATATTTGCAATTCTTCAATGAACATACCAATATTCCTAAAGTAACACATATAACAAGTCCTTCTAAACTCCTGTCTTTTGTCTGCTAATCAATTACTCAACTTTCTATAGAATTCTATTGTATACCAATTTGTCATCACTGGAGTATCAAGGCAAACCCCTTCAGGCAGTACAAATTGGTATACAATAGAATTCTATAGAAAGTTGAGTAATTGATTAGCAGACAAAAGACAGGAGTTAAGAAGGAGTTTTATAGGTGTTACTAGAGGAATATTGGTGTGTTCATTGAAGATTTGCAAATAAAATATGTTAATCATCCGGTAAATCCGCCATAAAGGGATTTTTTAATGGAAATTAACACAAAGGAAAGACACTATATGGAGATGTGCATGAAGAAACATCATTATTGTCCAACTCCACAAAGAGGAGATAATCTGACTTTGACTTCTTATTTAGATTTTGATATACACAAAGATTTAAGCTTTTATTAGAAACTTGCATTTCTGCAATCAAATGATGGAGTCGCATATATATTAGTGAGCTTTGCTCACAGTTTTGCTACTTGTCACAAACTCTACAGAAAAATTGCTTTGTCTTTGAAGTATTTTCTGAAACAGAAAGTCGATTTTGATAGTTTTTCATTGTTTTTTTTTTTTTTTTTTTTGTTAAAAGATATAGGTTACTAGAAATTATATTTTGTACTACAGATTACATTAGTAATGTTCCTATCTGTTTTAGGTACTCTACAGTTTCAGTTGGTTGCCTTTGATGAAGAAAATGATCCTGTAAAGTTTTACCTGAGGAATAAGACCTATGATATGGGTTATCCAATACTGTACGAGAATGGAATGTAAGTACATTCTAAAACAAATAAAATGAACATTTCTGCTATACATGAACATGTTCAATTTATAGTAGACTCAAGACACTTAATTTCCAGAGGGAAAAGACTTTTTGTAACACTTAAGGATATTGAATGCTTCTGAAACTGAAGGTCATACTTCCTTAAGGTAGTACAGGAGTTTAAAATTCATAATGCATCATTTTTGCACATCTGACGAAAAATGGAATTCACTATAGGAATTTTGGCAAAATGATTTTCAATGTCTTAGAATAGTAAAATTTGTTCAAATAAGCCACTTTTATTAGCTTGCCATGCAGAATATTGTACCTTTTCATCAAACTACTGTTCTATTAACCCTTTCCTTCATGAGACTTGGCTGAGGAGCCAATTTTTTCACCATTCTGAATTGAGCTAGAAAATCAAAATGTTCTAGTTTCTTTGTAATTCAACCAAAAAGGTTCATACTTGGTGGAAGTACATACTGGCCTAAGGTCTTCAGGAAAATGCTATCAAAAGCTGGTTGCCTGTTACCATGGAGACAGGGTGGGGCCTCAAAGGGAGCAAAAAAAGCATTTTTTGACAACTTTTGCCTTCCAAAATCAGGTTTCAAAAATTTTTAAAAATCTGCAGTACACACTACCCCCAGGGGGTCACCAAAATTCAAAATTCTACATCTTCAGCTATAGGCTAGGCTATCTAGCAAGGATGTATGGTCTCTGAACTTGCCTACCGGCGAGGGGGCTTGCACCCCCTTCAAACCCCCAGAACAGAGGGGGCAAATCCCCCCTCTGGGACCCCCCCTGAGATATTTTTTTAGTCCCCAGTCGCGCGCGAAAAACACTCAATTTTTTTGCCCACGTAATATTTTGTTCAATAAGCCCATACCCTTATCTTAGAACCTTAAAAACATCCTCCTTTAGCCCTGAAAAGGGGGGGGGCTAGAGGCGTCAAAAGGCGTCTAAATGAAGGAAAGGGTTAAGGGGAGAAAATCTGAATAGATATGATAGGAAAAATCCGTTTTTGGCCATTTATTCAAAAATTTGTTCAGGGACTCCATTCTTTTTTCATGCAAAACAAAGGCAAGTATATTTGCTAATTAATTACCAAATTTTGAAAAATTCTATCAGATATGACTAAGATAAATTAAAATTTTGTTAAAATTTGCTTATTTTTCCCTATTAATTCAACCAAAATAGCTGATTTTTACATGACAGATTTTTAAGCTTATTTGGCCAGTGACCCCGAATTTTTATTTTATTTTTTGTATGCTCTTACAATAAAGTATTAGTCATGAAAATATAAGAAAATTCTATGACAGTTTTTAGACCCCTGTACCACCTTAATATGTTTAATGTACTACACTAAAGATGACATTTAATTCCTTAATATTAGAATTTCATGAAAAATGTTTTATATGATAGATTGATGTACACACCATGCCAGGATTGTTCTGGAGTGGAAACAATTTCCATTACATTAAGAGAAACTCGGACTGATGAAAATGTTGAACCAGCCAGCACTGATACAGATATAACTATCACTGTGACAGATTTAAACGACCCTCCAGTAGTATTTATAACACAACATGGACAGTCAATCTTACTTGAAGATGTTACTGAACCTATTTTGGTAACTAATCTTATAACATAGTTGCCAACCATTCCGGATTGCCTGGAATGTTTCCGAAAAATAGAGGCTGTTTCTGCATTCTGGATTTTAGCCTGTCCATTCCGGCTCAATTTAAAAATAATAAATTGACTAACTATAAGAAAATGTTGAAATTAGTTTTTAATAAATTGCAGGCACACATCGAAGATGATTTTCATTTGATGAAAGTAATTAAGATTTATACATTGTATATGTCCTGTATCAGATGTATGAAGTTAAAATCCCCTAGAAAACTTCTACACAACTGTATGGATCTTGCTAGCTCTTTAATAGGCCCGCCGTGCGCGGTCCCGGCTTATGAATAGGCCCGCAGCATCCTCTGAGCTTGGAGTATGAGTCTACCTTACAGAGGCCCGGCACCTGGATTGGTTTTCAGGGGCTCCGGCTACAGAGCTAGTTGGTGGATAGGGGAATGCCCTGTCTATGGAAGGCTAAATTTCCTGCCCCTACCCATTTCTCCCATTTTCCAGTGGCAATCAAAAGTCGTTACCCAGGTTGTCTCTTCCACTTTTATTTTTTTTTCTTTTACTTGCAATTTTTTGCATTGCTTAACTTGTTCTCGTCCTGATATAGCTGAAATATTGCTCATTTGACGTTAAACTCTAACTAATCAATCAATCAATCTTTGATAGGCTACCGAAGTGCCCTTATATATGATTGACAAGTTAACAGTTTTACGTCCAGTGAAGAACAAGTCAATCGATTAAAAAAGTAAAAGAAGAAAGATTTGTAGATGGAAAGTTAAAACGTCAGTTTTGATTGCCACTGAAAAAGGGAGAAATGGGTAGGAGCAGGAAATTAAGAATTGTATTTAAATAATTTTATTTATTGTGACCTGTCTACTCTGAAGAGACAGGGCATTCCCCTATCTTACACCCTATTGCACCTGGCAGCTCTGTAGAGGGAGACCCTGAAAACGGATTCTTATCAGTAGCATTCAGGTGATCCCAATAATTAGATTCACAAAAATGGTGGTTGGATGCATTTATTGTATACAGTGTGCAAACTTTTTTCAAATAATGACATAATTGCTTACTACAGTCTTAAAAAATTATCAGACCTCACGAAGGCTTTTTGTCAGGGCCATCTGGTAATGCATCATTTTTCAGGGGCTCTATATATCCTGCATATGATGAGCAGTCATGTTATAATAAGAATCCTGACCGTGAACAATTGTAGCAAAAAATTGTAGAAACAACCACGCTGCATGCAGTATAAGGAAATAAGTACCCTTCTTTATTTCTCGCAGAAGTGCAGCTAGACTGTGAGAATTGTTGAGACGGCTAAATTTCCTTCCCCTACCAATTTCTTCTATTTTCCAGTGACAATAAAAAATTGTTCCAGTTGTCCTTCCTTAACATCCTTCTTCATTTACATGTACTTATAATTTTTGTCTCGCCCGCGAAGAAAGTCGCGAAAGCGAGACATATGCGTGCAAAGTATAACGACGGCGACGGCGTTAACTTTTACTAAATGCAGGATATTTTGAAAACCCTTTGATGTAGGAACATCATATTTGGTCCAGTGGTAGTACTAATCAAGTGCTACCTGACGGACATAACGATATGTGACCTTGACCTCAATTTCACGGTCTAGTGGCCAGGTTAAGTTTTTCTGCTTAAGTCCATTTCTTAATAACTAGAAGTGGTAGGTTGATAATATATGGTATGTAGGTTGGTCTTGGGTAGTACATGTCAGTCTGGCAGGTGACTTTTGTCCTTGACCTCAATTTCATGGTCTAGTGGCCACGTTAAGTTTTTCTGCTTAAGTCCATTTCTCAATTACCAGAATGGTAGGTTGATAATATTTGGTATGTAGGTTGGTCTTTGTTAGTATATGTCAGTCTGGCAGGTGACTTTTGTCCTGGACCTCAATTTCACGGTCTAGTGGCCACGTTAAGTTTTTCTGCTTAAGTCCATTTCTCAATAACTAGAAGTGGTAGGTTGATAATATTTGGTATGTAGGTTGGTCTTGGGTAGTACATGTCAGTCTGGCAGGTGACTTTTGTCCTTGACCTCAATTTCACGGTCTAGTGGCCACGTTAAGTTTTTTTGCTTTAGTCTATTTCTCAATACCTAGAAGTGGTAGGTTGATAATATTTGGTATAAAGGTTGGTCTTGGGTAGTACATGTCAGTCTGGCAGGTGTTTTTTGTCCTTGACCTCAATTTCACGGTCTAGTGAGCATGTTCACTTTTCTGATTAGTTCACATAGATTTCACATCAATTAAGAGGCCAGCAGGGACGGGCGAGACATCTTTTAGGGTCTTCACTTGTTGAAGAGATTAACTTGTTTCAGTTCACATAAATATGACCCCAGGTACTTGAATCGGTTTTTATGGGATGCTACAGAGCTGTTGGTGGTATCACCAGTTGGTGGATAGGGGAATGTCCTGTCTACGCGGGGTAGTCAGGTAAAAATACAGAAAGCCTGACCCCGAAACATTGTAACCAAACTGTGTGGAGACACTCCATACAGTATAAAACCCTTTCTTCATTGTTCCTAGGGAGAGCAGAGTCAATTGGTCTCTTATAGAATGCTAAATTTCCTGTCCCTACCCACTTATCTCCTTTCCTATTTGCAATCAAAACTCGTTGCCCCGGTTGTCCCTTCCATCTTTATTTATTTCTTCTTTACCTGTTTTATTCTTTTCAATCGTTTTACTTGTTCTCGTTTTGATATACTTGAAATATTGCTTACGGGTTGTAAAAATGTACCTAATTAATTAATTATATACCTGACATACCAGTATTGCTCAATCGACGCAAGATTATAACTAATATGATGAAGCAGATTTCAAACCACGAAGATATATGTAATTCCCGGCATCTGAATTGGTTCTTAGGGTTCCGGCATCAGGTGTGTCTCCAGGTGTCGTGTATGGAAAAATGCAGGTTATTTGGATTACAATGCAGAAATCATGACTGTGAATCATTGTAGCCAAACTCTATGAAGAAACGCCATGTTCTATTTGGTATTTAAATCCTTTCTATAAGTAGAGCAGACTCACTTGGTATTTTAATGATGGCTTTAAATTTCCTGCCCCTACCCATTTCTATTTTTTGTTGCCCTGGTTGTTCCTTCCACCTTAATATTTTTCTTCTTTTGCATAATATTTCAGAAATGACTAACTTGTCATCACAAATTCAAACTGAAATATTGCTCACAACGTAAATCGCTAATTAATCAATTAATTTTGAGAAATTCCACGTCTTTTGCAGTATGAAGGCCATTTTAATATCTCTTTTGGCAGAAACTCAATTGGGTTCGTAAAGAGTGCTTAATATCCTGCCCGTACCCATTTTCCAGTGGTTTTGGAAACTTGTTCCCCCGGTTGTTCCTTGCACCTTTATTTCTTCCCTCATTTCAAAGCATAATGTTATGAAATGATCAGCTTGTTCTCGTCATGATATAGCTGAAATATTGATCACTTGATGTAAAACTCTAACCAATCAATCAATAAAAACACATGAAAGAAAATTTTTTTTAGCAATGAACCAAATCTGCCTCAACACGTGTAGGTTACAAAAAACGGAACATGTGCAGCTTGTTGTGCCTCTTTTATGTACACTTGACAAAACTACTCTTTCAAGGAATAAATTACGCTTCATTTAGTCTGAGACTACTCGTTCGTGCTAAAATGGGTAAACAGGTCTGTACCCTGTACAACGTAACATTTACATATTACATATCGACATTGGAAATGGCGATTTATACAATGTTGAACGACATATGTCATCAGACTGACAGGCCTACAATGTTAGTCCAAATCGGCTGGTTCTTCATATATAAAACATTTTTCAAAGTGAATTGTACTTGTCTGGATAAGTGATACATGTATCCTTTCTTTGTATCTTTACTTTTCTAATGTGGTCACAAAAAATTTTTTCATGGATTCCGCAAAACAATGATTATTTCCGCATTTTCAATGGCATGATTCCGGATTCTGCATGTTGGGGTTGGCAACTATGTAATAAATATTTAGAATGCAAGATTTGTTGGCATTGTATAGATGATTTGGTCTTTGTTAAGTTAGTAAGATTTTATGATTTTCTTGTTTTACATTTGTTACATAATACTTTATATTAGTTATGTTTTATTTTGTATAAGCAAGCAGCTTGATATATTTTGTTTTGCATCCAGTTCAGGATTGACATAATGCATTAAAAGTGAAATTGTATCACTCACATTTGTCATGGGTTTTATATCCGATATGTCGTTGTCATGTGAACAGAATATTTTGCCTCCCATGCCTACTATTACAAGGTAAACAAATCATCCACAGCTACTTTCCAAATTTCAAAAGAAAAAGACAGCAAATAATAAGTAATTTTATGAGATTTATATAAAATTTGATAGGTATGTTTAATGCTTTGTTTATTTCTTTTAATTTAACAGGTATACTTAGAACAAAGAAATTCATTCAACAAAGAATTATGGACAGACGACTTTTCCGCTCTACTTGGTGCATATGATATAGAAAAACAGGATCTATTTGTAAATGTTTTGCAACCAAGTTTAGGTGAAATTCAACTGACAGATTCAAAAACAACAGTTCCCAGCTTAGATAGCTGTCCCAGTAATCCAACAGAAATAAAAGTAAGATCATTACAGTTACAGGGTTTAAGGATAAAAATAATAATGTGTCAGACAATAATAAAACATGTTGATAAATATTCTGTTACAAATATGCTTACAGTCTAAATAAATTTCAAATTAAAATTGAATAACGCCAAGACATGAATTCAGAGTGTATAAGAATGTATTATTCGTATTGTAATGCAGAACATAAGTCTGCCCCTCTTGCAATCACCTTAGAAAATTTACTATACCTTCCAATAATTGGTAGAGAGGTAGTCATACCTTATCTGAATGTACACAATTTTCTCAGCTATTTGTCATTAGATTTGGATAATCATAGAAAAGTCCAAAGAAGATCATATCCTTTACTTTTGCATGTAGTTAACAATTTTATCTGTTCCCTTATTAAATTTAAAAGTCAATGCAAATTACAGAAGAAATGAATAAATTTGGAAGGGGGGTGTAGTGCTGCCATAGTCTGTCCTTTGGTACTTTGTATGTCTGTTAGGTTTTGCATTATGGTCCACTTCTCAGAATTAGTCACCTGTACAATGTAATTTATAGAAACTTTACCTCCGTTTTATTTCTTTGTGGCTTTTGTTTGATATTTTAAATAACAAATATAATTAAATCAATTAACAGAGTGTCCTAAAGTGGGGTTTCTTCATCTAAAAAAGTGGCCTTGTCCCATATAAGGGAAATAATTTTGTAAATGTAAAATGTGTATTATTTTTAGGATATATTCCAAAATGCTTTCATTTATCTATAAAAAGTGTGTATGATCAAACTGAATTAATTTCTTAGACATTACAAACAACAGATGGGATCGAGTGGTTAAAAATAATCAATGGTACATTCTTCTGCATTTTCCTTTCTTGTACGAAAAATTAAAGTATGCTAAATAAAAATTGCATGTGTATGTTGTACTAGGCATATGTCATGTACATATGTACAGAAAATAATAAAGGTCTTGTACCCAAAAAAAAACCTTTACCACATTCAAAGATCAATATATCCTCAGTTGAATGTTAAAGCAACAAAGTGAAAAGTTAAATACCTAAGGTTGAAAAGACGAGTAATGCAGATGCAAAATGGGCCTATGTTTATTAAAAACTATGATTGAAAATGACTTGCTGTATCAATTCCAATCTGATTTTAGACCTTGATACTCAATAGATGCTTTTAAGATGACTAAATCTGTTATGGCGGATTTGCTGGCTCAATAAAGTGTCATATTTGCAATTTTTCAATGAACATACCAATATTCCTCAAGTAACACCTATAACAACTCCTTCAAAACTCCTATCTTTTCTTTGTCAATCAACCAATCAAGATTCTATAGAATTCTTTTGTATACCAATTTGCCCTTACTGGAGTATCAAGGTAAACCCCTTCAGGCAGTACAAATTGGTATACAATAGAATTTCTATAGAATCTTGATTGGTTGATTGGCAAATAAAAGACAGGAGTTTAGAAGGACTTGTTATATGTGTTACTTTAGGAATATTGGTATGTTCATTGAAGAATTGCAAATATAATATGTTAAAGAGCCAGGAAACCCGCTAAACTTTTTTTATGTCAAATGTCTTGATTATACATAAGTTGACTTTTTCTTTACAGGTCTAATTTTGCTGTATAAATTTTCATAATTTTTATAGGTAACATCTGAACCATGTGGTAATTTTAGCCAGTCCCTACCCCACAACAAAGATACAATGTCTTGGACATCTACAGTACTAACATACAAACAAACTATGACATCTAGTGGTATTGACTTCATGAAGATATATTTCACTGATTCAATGAATGCTTCATCGTCAGTTATCACACTGCAGTTTGTTATAATGGAGTCTCCCTGTCAAAATGAAGGACTATGCCAGAGTATGTATGATTTCCAACTTCATTTGTCAATTTTAGCTCATCTGGTTATAGCCAGGGTGAGCTTTTGCCATCACTTTGCATCCAATGTCTGTCTGTCCTCCATCCATCATCCATTGTCCATCCGGTGTAATGGCTGCCAGTGGGGATCATAGTTAACCATCAGATCCTATAGTCTTTACGAACGAGATTTCATGAAAAAACTTCAAAATGGAACCATACCTAACAGTGATAAACTTATTTTTATCTTCAATGATAACAACAGGTATATTGACGATATCCTTACTATTGATAATCCCAAGTTTTTAGATTATGTAGACATTATTTATCCACAACAACTGAAATTAAATAAAGCTAATGTTGCCCTTTTCTGGATCTGACTATCATTATTGACTCTGGTAAAACTAAAATATATGATAAAAGGGATGATTTTGATTTCACTATTACTAATTTCCCTTTTCTTGACGGCGACATTCCCCTTGCTCTATCCTACGGGGTGTATATTTCTCAACTGGTACGATTCGCACGAGTTTGTTCTACTCTTGATGATTTCAATGGATGTAACCATACTATCACAGCCAAACTTTTACAACAAGGTTACAGATTTCATAAGTTGCTGAATACATTCAAGAAGTTTTGTAATAGATATGAACATGTTATATCTAAATATGGCGTTACTCGTGAACAGCTTATTACTGTGGGCAATTCTAGTCCTCAATTTTACGGAAATGTTGTTAAAAAATGCCAGAAATTTATTAAAAATCAAAAAAAGCTGGGACGTAACTTACATTCTTTACGTAATAGGGGATATCGGCAAGATATTCTGCTTGCATCTGTTAAATTAGCTTTGAGACCTAGTGACCGGAAAATTTTGCACACATACTGGCCTCTCACTGATACTGCCGATGTCTACTGAAATTTATGATGATTCTTGACCAAACCCTTCGGGAAGTTTTGAGTTTTATTTTTCTTCCGTAGTACGACAGTCTTCTACCAGCAGACTAGGCTCCTTGAGCTAGCCGGCAGTTTAGCGGTGTGCACCCCTTGACCCATCTTTCAAAATTATGTATTATCTTATTCTCTCCTTTCAAGATTGTGGTCATGGAGTTAGTAGTCTACCTGTATTGGGTTTTATTCGTATGTTTTTATACTATAGGGAAACGGGACAGATAAAGGGTAGGTTTGGGTCCCCATAAAACGGTTTAACCCTACCGCTGGCTTTTGCTAGTGCTGGTACCAAGTCCGGCTGTCCTGAGTTCCTATCGTTGTCTACGTTTGTCTTTTGTCTTATACATGTTTTTCCTGTGTAGTTCCCTTGCAAATTGTTGCATGTAATTATAATTTTCAGCCATTGTAGGTGTTTCCTGTTATCCATTTTTTAACATTTTTAGATGGTTTATAGGTGATCACAGCAAAAGAGTTGTTTTTCAGGTAAGCACTATAACCAAGATCGGCGGCAGGGGGGGGTGTTCTGGGGGTTGGGACCCCCTTTTTTTTCGGACAATCATGTATTTTTTAATGAATATCCTGATGTCTTACTAAGAAATACCCCAGAAATTTCCTTTCACTTCTAAATTAGAACCCCCCCTTTTCAAATTCCCTGGATCCACACCTGTTGTTTGTATTGCTATACAATAGGCCATATCCGAGTTCTGGTATTTAGATTTACCAGTTGTTTGTCCGCCCTACGTCACAAACATGTCCGCCCCATGTGACCAGATAAATGACGTTGTAGGCTCTGTGACGTGACGTTTTCTATACTGTGACGTGTTGAAAAGTGGTGCGGTAAATCCTGATACCACAGCTTGGATATGGTCTATTCTATCACTCAGACATAACCTATTTTTATTATTTCAGCAAAGAATACCAGTAAATATCCCTGTAGAAGTATTCAAAGAGCTTCAGAGTTTGACATGAATTATGTATGTATTTGTTCTGGTGGTTGGACAGGACTACATTGTACAGAAGACATTAATGAATGTTTGAGTTCACCTTGTGAACCATCACACATTTGTACTGATGGTATCAATAGATATGATTGTGGATGTCGTAATTCTGACCTTATCTGTAAATCCAAGAGATGGATAATTATAGGACCTTGTATATTTATTGTGATATTGGGCATTGTCATATATGGAAGATACAGATGTAAAAAGAGAGGAAGGTATTTTATTTTCCATCATTAATTCTACAAAATACCTCTGTCAACATATATTTGTTCCTCATAACAAAAGTTCCTCTGGAACAAATTTTATGAACATTGGCATAGCATTTCTTCCTTGAGGAACAATTGTTATGTAACGTTCATTCCTTAAGGAACAAATACTATAATGGAGTAAGTGAGTACCGAACCGTCAATCCAAAAACGAATAATCCAAGGACAATGGCAACATCGGAAACAAGAAAGTAACAGAGACACAACATGAGTACGGCACAGAAAAGAAAAATGAAGACACACACACACAAAAGATGAACAACACAATATTATATAATACATTATCTTTTTGGAACAAATATTATGAAGGAACAAATAACACATGACACCTCCCCTTAAAATGAGAATATGAGAGATAATCAAAACATAATACATGTATATTAATGATATTTGCCTTTTTTGATCAATAAACTTATAGATAAAAAAAATTTACAGTAAATTCAGTATTTAGTTATTAAACAAACTTTAAAGATAACTTATTAAGGTGAAGAGTCAGTAAAAACAAATCTCATAGAATTTTTAAAAATTTTGCATGATGATAGATGTTATCAAATTATATAGAGATATCGAAAAAAAATTGGGGGTAACCGACTTAGTTTTTTCGTGACAGCTGCCAGAAGTTAGTAGTCGAAACCCTCGATTTAACAAAGAAATAACGTGAAAATCGTGAAAGAAACCGCGAAATTTGTGTTTAATTGTCATTTTGAGGTAAAAGTTATACATAGAATTTTTCAAAAAACTAAATATATATTTTAAATGTGCTGATAAACATATTAATGTAAAAAAATTTGGGGGTCACCGATTTTGTTTTCTCGCAAGAGACATTTGAAATCAGCATGACATGTCAAATTTTTGACCAAATTGCGATGTCGCATATAAAGATAGAACTTGACGTCGTAAATCATCCAATGATTTGCTTTCAAATGAGAATTATAGATGGGAACTTTCTAAAAATATGTTTTCATGTCCGTGCTATTAGAAAAAGAAAGCATGGACTGATTGAATATTTAAAATAATAAAAACGGGAGAAATCCAATTGTACTTCCCCATACGAAAATGTAGAGTTGAGCCTCAACTGATGCCCAGTTCTGCCTCAACTGGAGCTCAACTTTTAGTTGAGAATCACAGTTGAGCATTATATCTCAACTAAATTCCATCAGTTGAGGAAACTTGAGTTAACTTGAGCAAACTTGAGGAAACTGAATGACCCTTTTCACAACTTGAGCTTACTTGAGGATTTGGACTTTACCATTTTCATAACTTGAGCTTACTTGAGCATAATTCCAAAACTTGAGATTACTTGAGGAACTAAAAAGTTCACTGACATGGTTAAGCATCTAAGCATGACTAATATCCATATCTGTCAGTTTAAATTTGAAAATGGAGGGAAGCGGGACAGTGTGTGAAAATTAACAGAGGAAGCATTAAACCAAGTAATTCACAAATAATTCTTGGAATAAGTCATAGGCATGGTTTAGATATAGCTTTTTACATGTCTGTAAGTAGTATTTCATGTCATAGCAAATTTTTCCTGCAAACAAATATAACTTCATTGTGAATTTATAATTATAGGTCACTCTTGAGTCTTTTAAAAAAAGAAGGAAACAAATAAGTTACTGGTATATCTGTTATTGTTTGCATACAAACATACATGTATGTGGTTTTTTAGTCTGAATAATAATTTGTATACTGTGAAAGTAGAATTGTTCGTGGGGTTCCAATTTTCGTGGATTTCGTGGTTCACTTAAACCACGAAATTAAGTTCCCAACAAAATGCATTTTTCCCCAGAGTTGTAATATTTATGCACAGAACTCGAAAACACGAATTTAAGTACCCACGAAATAGTGCTTTTTATGAAAACCACGAAAATTGGCATCCACGAATAAAAGTACTTCCACAGTATCTCATATTGTTTGACTGAAATACATATATGTTGAATTAAATTGAAAGTTTAAGCATGGATGAGATAATTAATATTCTGTTGCTGCAGATAATTGTCATACATTTTTGTAACCAGGATGTTTTGTCATCGATATTTTAGCTTTACCTCTAAAACAATTCTATCAAGATTAATTGAAATTTTAGGCTGTTGTAGCATTTTTTATACACAAAAAGTTATATGTACAAATTGTTATGTAGTGAGTCATTTAGGTCAGTTATGCATCTTTATTGCCAAAAGTTCACTGGATCACTTGAGCTCACTTGAGGAGAGTTGAGCTTACTTGAGGACTAGTTGAGAATTATACTTGAGGACTAGTTGAGCATTACTTGAGGACCAGTTGAGCATTACTTGAGGGCCAGTTGAGCATAGTACTTGAGAGCTAGTTGAGCATTACTTGAGGAAAATGTGGTTGAGCCTCAACTAATTTGCATGCGATTTTTTCAACCGATCTCAGTTGAGCCTCAACTGAAAAAAATGGTTGAGCGTCCATTGCATTTTTCG
>MJUU01034992.1:65443-76322 GCA_002080025.1 Modiolus philippinarum
TTTCCATCCAATAAAAAACATGGCTCCCAGCGCGGAACTAAGGTTTAACATTGGACCCTATGGGAAAATTTACATTTTCTTCTTCTCCTCTGAAACCGCTGAAGCAAATTCAACCAAACTTTACAGGAATGATGAACTGAAGGTCCTGAACAAAGATTGCTCATTTTGTTCTGATCCAATGAAAAACATGGCTGCCAGCACAGAACAAAGTTTATTTTGGTCCTATGGGAAATTCACATAAAAAACATGGCCACCATACAGAACATCGAAAAATCCTGCTGTTCAGCATTTTGTCAGGTGAGCGATACAGGCTCAGTAGCTGAGCCTCTAGTTTACATATTCTTTTAGAATGTTTTATTCATTAAAAGCTGGCGTCTAAGAGTACATTATTACGGACATATAGTTCTACACTGATATATTAACTTTCCAAGTAGAAATAAACAGAATAAGATAATTCAGAAAAAAATATCACGGGTAGAAACATATACAAATACATGCAAATCAAATACATATGTAAATATCCAGGCGTATTGATGGATGTGTATCAATGATTTCCTCGGATTTCGCATATTCGCTATAAAAAGCATCTCTAGTAAGTTTCCTATAGCAGAACAGGCTTATTTTGTCGATCTAACTAATCTAGATCTCCTAACGGAACAGGTCCAGGTAACTTTGTTACGACTTATGTCCTTGGGGAATTTGTCACACACTATATCAGTATGGTACGCTTCCTTGTTACTAGTAATCATTTTCTTGTTGAGTAAAGCTCTTATAGGCCTGACTGTCGACACTCAAAAGTAGCATCGGGCCTAACAACAATGCAACAATTCGTATAAGGACAAATATGATAATAGCTGTGTGATCAGCCTTTTCTTCTATTTGCTTAATCTTACCACGTTTTTATAAGGATTTTGAATTTGAAAATAAAAAAATAATGATAAGAATGAATTCTGGACTTCATCTCAATTTTTGGGTGTACTCTGGATTCGGGGGGTTATAACCTCAGATGGTTGTTAAATTTTTCCAACACAATTTAATATTGCTAAGACATTACTATTATTTTTTACCTCTAATATCGCGCCATGGATATCATGAGGGGAAAAAATGAAATAACAATTCTTTTGCTACTATTCATTTTCCGGTTACTATATATATGTTATTGAGTATATAGTGAACATTTTGGTGATGAGTTGTTGTATTGGGAATGGTTGACAAGACAACAATGGAACCTGAAAAACTGACATATAGGCCGTGTTCAAATTACAACTAAATGGAATTGATCCAAATTCACGTTCATATTTGAAAATTTGAATCGATCCAACGCAAATAGGTTTTAACATTCTCATTAAAACCGATCGCGATCTATCGCATGCTTGTTTCAAAGCACTTGAATCGATCGCAATCGATCCCAACTGTTCACACCAAAGCCGTTATCGTCTCTATTTGAATCAATCTTTTTGACACCACCTCTTTTTATCGGACCAAATAAGATCGATTGCAATCGATGTTTTTATAGTATGAACAGAAAAAAACGCGGTCGATTCAAATCTTGTAAGTGTAAATGGGGTCTATATATAGACCTTAAATCGATCGCAATCGATCCTAACTATTCTCATCGAAATTCTTCTCAATTTGAATCGATCTTTTTGAGACCACCTCTTTCATATGGGACCAAAAAGATCTATTACAATCGATCTATTGATAGTGTGAATAGTCACAACTGATTGAAATCGATTCGAATATTGTAAGTGTGAACGGGGTCATAGAAGCCATATAAATAGGTATCACACACAAAACACTATCATTATTTTCTATACTAGTATATGAAATTGGAATGGCGTGAGTAATACAAATGAACTCAAAAGAAAAGATTTCATAAATCAAAATATCTTCAGCTCGAAGAGATGAATCACACGCATTTGTAGCTGGCAATGGCCTTGGTACGTGAGTATTGTCTTCCCGATTAAAATTTGGAAACGTATACCAAGATTTGAAAAAAAACTTTTTTTCTCATAACAACAGTTGTCAGAGAAATGTTATGAAAAGAAAGAATTCCATTATTCCATTACCATTCATATTCAAATAACAGGCGCAGATCCAGGTAATTTGAAAAGGGGGGTTCCAATTTATAAATGAAAGAGAATATTGCCAAGCAGAGGGAGGCGCGAAATTTTTTGGGGAATTTCTTAGTAAAACATCAGGATATTCATTAAAAAATACACGATTGTCCACAAAAAGGGGGGGTTCCAACCCCCGGAACCACAAAATTACGTCCCCTGTTACTGTTATGTCGCAGAAAAGTTGTTTTCACTACGTGGCGCTTTTTTCCTGACTCTTTACCTTAATAGTTATTGATTATCTTTTTAGCAAATTCCATTAAGATTGGATTTTTGTATTTCACCACTACTTATGTCTGGCCCATTCTCTCTGATTTGAAAGAAAAACACCTACAATGACTGAAAATAACAATCCTAGGTCACAATCCACAAGGGAACTGAACAAGAAAATCCACAAGGGACTAGCACAAACAAAAATGAAAGACAAACATAAACAGCAAAAGGAACTTTAGATAGCACTAGCAACAGCCAGCATTAAGGTTAGGGCTGTTCCAGAAAAATTGACATGGGGGGTTTGAAGGCACTTTTTATTGACCCCCACCACCCATAGAATTTCTCCCCATACATACAATACAAAAAGATGATGAAAACACAACCACCCACAGCAATTTATATATAGTGCCTTCAAAGGGTCCCAGACCAACTTTTCTGGAACAGCCCTTAAACAATCTGTTGTATAATTGAAAAGTACTGCTGCTTACCATATGTCTTTGGTAAAGTCAAAGATGAAAACAAGTTATAGATATAAATGACATGTTCTATAGTGTTTCATCTGAAACATTGCTTATCTTTGTCTGAAACATTGCTTATCTTTTTCAGCTATTCTATAAACAGTGCAGAAAGGACGGTAAGATTACAACATATAAAAAATATCTTTATGTATTATAATGTATAGTCTGAATAAAATTGGGAATTGAAGGACTTGAAAGTATTGAAATTTGCAAAAATATCCTTGAAAGTCCTTGAAAACTATCATTTCATTGTTCAGAAGTCTGTAAATTTCTTTGGAAAATATACTTCATGGAAATTAAACAGTAACTTATAAAACTGGATAATAATAATATAACCCAAAAAAGGCAAATTTAGTCCCAAAAAGTTTACATCATGGTGTCATTGTGAAAATCTTGGTTCTTAAAAATGAAGAAATATGCCTTGAAATTCCTTGAAAAGTACTTGATTTTTGTGGTTAGAAATGTGAATGAACCCTGAAAGAGGTCAAATTGGATGTTTATCGTGGTCTTTTTTTGTATTCCACTGTTATAACGTCGCCCCAGACATAGTCCGGACGATATTGTTTTTGGTCAGTTCCTTTTTTTTTCCCCCTTCTTTCTTCCAAGGATTTTTGTCTGTGTATTTTCTCAAAGATGCCTGGACAGAAGTAATTCAAACTTGGCACAAAGTTGCATCACCATGAGAACATGTGCATGCACTGGCAAAAATGTTCAAAATGGCCACCATTTCCAAGATGGCTGACATTTTACATAAAAAAAAATTGATGATTTCATATCTCAGAGATTGCTTTGCAGGAAGTAATCATATTTTGCATAAATGTTCAATAAGATGAGAGGAAGAAATTAATACGAAAAAAATGTTCAAAATGGCTGCGTTTTCCAAGATGGCCGCCAAAATGGGGGGAAAAAAATTTCATTTTTCTTCAATATCTCTGGAACAGCTTTGTAGAATTTGATCATATTTTGCATAAATGTTCAATAAGATGAGCTGAAGGAATTTTTGCAAAAAAAATCATAATGGCCACAATTTCCAAGATGGCCGCCAAAATGCGTAACAATTTTCAACTTCATCTGATTTCAACGAAAATTGTTTTGTAGGCAGAATTTGACACTGTGAACAAATTCCAATGAAAACAAAAATCAAAATGGCTGCCATTTCCATCATGGCCGCCAATATTGGCCAACATTTCAACTTTGACAGATTTCAACGAAAATTTATATCTAGGTAGAATCTAACACTGCCGACAAGTTGGAATCATCAAATTGGCTGTCAGGGGCGACATCAGTTATTGCTTGCAATTGCAAATCTAATTGTTTTTATTTCTGTGTTTTGAAGCTGTCTAACGTCATTGTTTTCTGTGTTTTTGGCCAAGTCTATGGACTTTGATGTTTATAAATACTAATCCTTTGTTCCTTTGGTATTCTACAATAAAATATCTGCTTATTTTATGGTTTCTGGATAAAAATAAGTTTGCTTTGAATTAAAGTTTTAATATTTATTGAGTACTACTTTACAAATTAATAAAATACAGGTTGGGTTTGATTTTCAACATGAACATTATTTGCGTTTCATAGTCATTGCCCTTGAATTGAGTAACCTCTGAAAATTTTATGGTTTGCCGATGCTATCCTGAGTACACCTCAGAGAAAATTTTTATAATGTTTTGTGAACATGTTACTTACTCTTATGATTTGCCCTCATTACATATTTCTAGCAGCATACCTGTCAACTCACCCGATTTCTGTGGGTCAGACCCGATATTTTCACTTGTCACCCGATGAGAAGTAGTAACCCGATCAGGTTGTTAAATAACCCGAGAATCGAAGTCGTCACCCGTGTTCACCCGGATTTGATTTCCGGTAACGTTTTGTGTATTAATGTTCGTATTTACATTTCCGGTTGTGTTTTTTTGGAATACTGTCTCCTATTGTTATAATTAAGCCGTTATGGAGTTTGATGGGCCATTTTTAAGATAACTACACGCATTGAGTGTACTGGGAATGTCTTCAACTCAATGGAAAAGACCGATTTCTGGACCAGCAATGTCGTCAACAACCCAACAAAAGGGAAAAGCTTTACAGTACAGGTGTCCGTAGTGGAAATAAAAGTTTGATTGGGGCGTTGGGTAAAATAAAGCAACCTTGTGATAAGTAAACCAGACAGTGAACTTTTCTGATAGTTACAATGATCAACAACGATTTTAGGTCAGAATTAAAAATTGACACTATGCCCAGTTTTGTCCAAGTAAAAATCTTAATCATGAAATTTAATTATCATGTCTGTTCTTTTTAAGTAGGTAGTAAGTGAGTATTAAAGTATTAAAGTATGGAAATAAATTGCTCGATAAGTAAATAATTGGGTTGAAAAAAGTCTGTCGTGCATTGATAATAGAATAATTGGGATAAAAAAAGTTTGTCACGCGTTATGACCAGATTTTTTACCATCCAATGCAGGTCATGACCAGATTTTTTGTCATTGGAGGTTGACAGGTATGTAGCATGAATAGATATTTTGTGGTACACAACAAGACTTTGAAGCTGGAGTTAGATATGAACTAGTTGAATCTCTTTTACAAGAATTTCATTTGTCGATCACCAAGTAATAGCACATCACGCATAATGTGCTTTCTTTTTTTCAACTTCTTTTGGACCACTGTGAGATCTTATTGACTGTGATTAACGTCACCTTGTAACAATGTTGTTATTCAAAGCAAAACAGCAATGTCACAAGAATGTAAACCCATAACAGCAGTTCCGCTGTGAAAATTCACTGCATTTTTTAACTACAATCGTAAAAGGAATAGTTTTAACAACTTGAATGAATTTTATGCCATTGGATATCAACTCTAGTAATGTAATTTCAAATGTAATAAACTCACCAAAGGCTCATTTATTTTGAAATTACTTAACTCTTGTTTGATATCCAGCAATATACAATTCTTTCACATTTTGAAAACTATAATAACATACAAGTCAAGTTCGATTTTCAACATGATCTGTTTAGACTTTACACAGTTATTGCCCTTGAATAATGCAAACTACACATTTATGGTTTTCCAATAAAGTAAAGTTTGCTTTGAAGTAAAGTTTGGATATTTTATGAACATAGTACTGCCCATGTAGAGTATTAATATCCATCTTATTTTATTTTCTCTAAACTATTGAAAAAGCTTGGTAAGGCAAAAACAGTTGGGGGAGGGGGTATCTTTTGTGATAGCAGACCACTTTCTTCTAGTTTGACCTTAACTGCTCATTAAAAGTAGATATATATGGGTTTTAAACATTTGTATTTATATATTTCTGATGAGCAATTTTTTTAGGTGATATGAGCTCAGCTTCTGTCTGAGTCTTTTGTTTTTCATAATGTGTCTAATGAACATAATTTGGAAATAGATCAATTTGTCTTTTAACTTAGTCATTTATATATCAACATATTGCTTGAAATAATTTTATCAAGTTGGTGATGCAGGCATAGCCTCTGAGTCTCTAGTTCTTAATGAATTTTTAGCTAGGAATAACAAAAGTTTTCTTTAAAATTCAGGAGTCTAAAAATAAATTAGTGAATGGAGAAGGTGAAGATAGACAAGTAGATGAAAAAGGCATTGCCCTACAAAATTTGGTAAGTTAGATAGGATGATTCATGTACTTTAAACTTGCTTAGTTCTGTTTCTGTCTGTTACAGATGAAAAGTATCAACCTCAGACTTTAATCTTCTATCTTGTAGGGAGAGGAGGTATTATATATGTTCTGTCCTTGAAAAAGGATAAATTATGTCAGATTTCCTGAAGCATTTATGTATTACATTTGTTTTTAGTGAATATATCTTTATTAGTCCCCTACCAGCAATAGGCGAAGGGGACTTTAGTTTTGCACTCTGTCTGTCTGTCAATCCCACATCAGTTTTCTGCACTTTTTTCTTATTGATCTAATATTTTGTATTCGAGTCTACCTCCATTGGTTACAGATCAAGTTTAAGTTTGGTTCTTGATGAAGTAAAGGGCCTTGAACTTAGAAAATTTGGTAAAATATCAATTTTCTCACTTTTTTTTAAAGCTTTGCAGATATAGATCTAATATTTTGTTTATGAGTCTACCTTCAAGTTTGAGTTTGGTTATGGTCCACTGATTTTTGACAGAGTTATGGTCCTTCGGTTTCTGCACTATTTTTCTAAACCATTGCAGGTATTTATCTCATATTTGGTATGAGTCTGCCTCCAGGAGTTACAGATCAAGTTTTAGTTTGGTTCTTGTCCACTGATTTTTAGCATAATTATTTGCATTGCACTTATTTTGGTAAAATATCAGTTCTCTACAGTTTTTGTCTCGCCCACGACAAAAGTCGCAAAGAGCGAGTCATAGGCGTGCAAAGTGCGACGGCAGCGTAAACTCAAGTTTTTATATAGAAGCCTTTGATGTAGGAACTTTATATTTGGTCCATAGGTAGCTTACGGCGAACCCTATCTATCAGACCAAAAATTATCTGACCTTGACCTATATTTCGCGGTCCAGTGACCAGGTTAAGTTTTTTTTTTGCTTAAGTCCATTTCTCAATAACTACAAGCTAGAAGTCAATGATATTTGGTATATAGCTTGGTCTTGGTAAGTACATGTCAGTCTGCCATATGGCTTTTGTCCTTGACCTCAATTTCACGGTCCAGTGACCAGGTTATTATTTTTTTTGCTTAAGTCTGTTTCTCAATAACTGCTTGCCATAGGTCAATGATATTTGGTATATAGCTTGGTCTTTGTTAGTACATGTCAGTCTGCCATATGGCTTTTGACCTTGACCTCAATTTCACGGTCCAGTGACCGGGTTAAGTTTTTTTGCTTAAGTCTGTTTCTCAATAAATACAAACCATAGGTGAATGATAATTGGTATATAGCTTGGTCTTGGTTAGTACATGTCAGTCTGCCATATGGCTTATGACCTTGACCTCAATTTCACGGTCCAGTGACCAGGTTAAGTTTTTTTGCTTAAGGCTGTTTCTCAATAACTACAAACCATAGGTCAATGATATTTGGTATATAGCTTGGTCTTGGTTAGTACTTGTCAGTCTGCCATATGGCATTTGACCTTGACCTCAATTTCACGGTCCAGTGACCTGGTTAAGTTTTTTTGCTTAAGTCTGTTTCTCAATAACTACAAGCCATAGGTCAATGATACTTGGTATATAGCTTGGTCTTGGTTAGTACATGTCAGTCTGCCATATGGCTTTTGACCTTGACCTCAATTTCATGGTCAATAGACCAGGTTAAGTTTTTTTTGCTTAAGTCTGTTTCTCAATAACTACAAGCCATAGGTCAATGATATTTGGTATATATATAATTTGGTCTTGGTTAGTACATGTCAGTCTGCCATATGGTTTTTGACCTTGACCTCAATTTCACGGTCCAGTGGCCAGGTTAAGTTTTTTTGCTTTAGTCTGTTTCTCAATAACTACAAGCCATAGGTCAATGATATTTAATATATAGCTTGGTCTTGGTTAGTACATGTCAGTCTGCCATATGGCTTTTGACCTTGACCTCAATTTCACGGTCCAGTGACCAGGTTAAGTTTTTATGCTTAAGTCTGTTTCTCAATAACTACTTGCCAAAGGTCAGTGATATTTGTACATGTCAGTCTGCCATATGGTTTTTGACCTTGACCTCAATTTCACGGTCCAGTGACCAGGTTAATTTTTTTTGCTGAAGTCTGTTTCTCAATAACTACAAGCCATAGGTCAATGATATTTGGTATATAGCTTGGTCTTGGTTAGTACATGTCAGTCTGCCATATGGCTTTTGACCTTGACCTCAATTTCATGGACTAGTGAACAAAGTTGAGTGTTTCTGATTATGATAGTTTCTTAATTACTGTAAGTGGAATGGTAATAATATTTGGCTTGTAGGTTGCTCTTGAGTAGTACATGACTGTTTTAGCGACAAGCAGGGACAGGCGAGACATCTATTAGGGTCCACTCTTGTTTTTTCTAAACCATTGAAGGTGTTGATCTCTTATTTAATCCACCTCCATGAGTGAAAGATCAGGTCCTAGCTTGGTTCCAGCTGTTCCATTGATTATTGAGGGAGTTTTGGGCCTTTGACTCTGAAAACTTTTTTATGATTTTGCTGGTGTAACAATGCCATGGTGTACCAGTAGGGGACTTGGCATTGACGATCCACACTTATTCCTGTAGTTACACCTAATATTATAATTCTTCTATCTCCTATCTTTCGTCTGATAATCAAAGGAGGCCAAAATCTCAAACGAAGGTCTTCAAGTCTGTTATTTTTCATTAGATTTTTTATCAAAGTTTATGATTTTGATTAAACTTGATACATTCTTTCTGTATTTGGTGTATATGAGCTACAGGGTGCAGAAGGAGGCAGAATAAGTTAAGTATTTTCATTGATTTTATTTGGATTTTGACAAGCTTTCTTAGATTTGTTAAGGGAATTTACTTGAGTCTCGCAATATTCTTGAATAATATTGCATATTGTACAAAACTTAACTATATCCACAGTTATTTTTGTTTTTAATTGATATTCCTGGTGAATGTACTGCGGTAACATATCCTGTACTTGGCATAGAGTTTTATTTGCATATAACTTATAGGAATAAATCTTAGACAAATAGTAGAACTATTCCAAAGCATAAGTGATCTGGCATGTAAAACATGTGCCTATCTTTGCATATTATTTTTTTCAACTGGCAATCATTATGAAATCAAGCATTTGTTAGGCCATTCAAAAGGGGTTTGTATTTAATACAGATAAAAAGTAAATCCTTAATTTGTTTTATAGGCATGTGACAGTGAAGAAGTAACAACTTTACATACAGAGGTAAATACTGAAGGATATTAATTAGTTAAGTTGGTGATAGTGTTCATCTAAGAACACCTAATTAATATGATCATATTCGAATTTTAGTACCTGTTCTTTTAAGAAGAAGTCAATGTGTCTTAATTTGACTACAAAAAAAATGAGATTACACAGGTGGTATACAAAAATATATATATATAATTTATCTCAGTTTGAAAGGGATAAATTATGTCAGAGTTCCTGGAGCATTAATGTATTGCATTTGTTTTTTTTTTATGCCCCGCAGTTAGGCGACGGGGGCATTAAGTTTTACCCTTGTCGTACGTACGTCTGAAATTTTCGTCAAAGATTTCTCAGCTTGTGAATGCAGGAATGATTTGATATTTGGTCTGAAGCTTTAGTATGCTGAGTTGTACCGTGTCTCCTCTTTTCAAGTCATTCA
Organism: Modiolus philippinarum; assembly: GCA_002080025.1. Taxonomy (NCBI): domain Eukaryota; kingdom Metazoa; phylum Mollusca; class Bivalvia; order Mytilida; family Modiolidae; genus Modiolus; species Modiolus philippinarum. The sequence goes on from MJUU01034992.1 coordinate 75,534, forward strand.
CCCATCTACTTCTAGTTTGCCTACATATCTGTATGGCGGGGGCATCCGTGTCCCATGGGCACATTTTTTTTTTTTTTTAAATTTATTTGGGGGGGGGGGGGGTGTTCTGATTAAAATATGTATGTTACTCCAGTAACATCTATTTTATCTTTCAATCTCCTTTCTTTTGTCTGTTAATTAAAAAAGAAATCTTACTTTTTCAAGCTACAATGGAGGCCAAAATCTCACACAAAATATCTAGATTTTGTTATACCCTCGCTTTGCGGGAGGTATATAATGTTTATGGTGTCAGTCCGTCCTTCCTTCTGTCCGTCCGTCCGTCTTTCTGTACCCAAAAACTGGTATCCACTACTCCTCCTAAACCACTGATTGGAATTTCAAGAAACTTATGTAGGAGCTTAATTACATTTTGTAGATGTGCACTACGCTTTTTGTTTATCAATAATTCCTTTTTTCCAGATTTTTGACATGTTTTAAACTTTGTCATTTTAGCTCAATGCAAACCATATGGTGACCACCTGTTATCAACTACTCCTGTTAAATCACTGATTGGAATTTCATGAAACTTATGCAGGATCTTAATTACATGTATTATACCCTCGCTTTGCGGGAGGTATATTGTAGATGTGCACTATGTATTTTGTCTTCCAATAATTCCTTTTTTTAGCTAGAGCCAGGGTGCGCTTTTGCCATCACTTTTCGTCCGTCGTCCGTCCGGCGTAAACTTTTCATTCAAAGATCTTCTTCTCTGAAACTACTGGGCCAATTGAAACCAAACTTGGCCACAAT
>MJUU01034992.1:77232-92205 GCA_002080025.1 Modiolus philippinarum
ATCAATGTCACTTAAGATGATATAACATCAATGTCTATTAACAAATTTGAAAATAATGCCCTTAAAACATTGTGATTATTTTAACTGCATATGTCAGCCGTGGCCCAGGTGAGCGATACAGGCTCTTGAGAGCCTCTTGTTTCTGGATATTTAATTAAATTCAGAAAGAGGTGGGGGCAGGGAGTATCCGTGGCCCAACAGACCATAGTTGTTCCTGTTTGAAAAATTTCCCAGGCTTGTCTGCATCGCATTCAAGATGGCCCCAGTGGGGAACATAGTTTGACCTTGAGACCTAAAAGAAGCCTATCTGAAAGCATTTAAAGATGTTCTCCTCTGAAAATATTTAGTTAATTGGAACCAAAATTAGACTCAGTGGTCCCCTTCAAGAAAGGTGACAGCAGAACTGAACCCCCATTCAAAATAGCTGCTGGTCTGGAATATAGTTTAACTTAAGATAATATAACATCAATGTTACTTAAGATAATATAACATTAATGTCACTTATGATATTATAACATCAATGTCACTTAAGATGATATAACATCAATGTCTATTAACAAATTTGAAAATAATGCCCTTAAAACATTGTGATTATTTTAACTGCATATGTCAGCCGTGGCCCAGGTGAGCGATACAGGCTCTTGAGAGCCTCTTGTTTCTGGATATTTAATTAAATTCAGAAAGAGGTGGGGGCGGGGAGTATCCGTGGCCCAATAGGCCACAGTAACTCTAGTTTCATTAGATTTTTATCATATTTTATTTTTTGTTTGGATTACACTTGATGCATTCTTTCTGTATTTGGTGTATGTGAGCTACAGGGGTCCAAAAGAAAAAAGGCAAAATCTAACTTTAGTTAAGTATTTTCATTGGATTTTATTTGGATATAATGCTTTTGATTTCTTTTGATATAAGTATTCTTAAATTTTTCAAGGGTTTTACTTAAGTCTCGCAAGGTACTTTATTTTGTCCAAAACTTTACTATTCTACAGTTAATTTTGTTTTTGACTGGTACCCTCATTGGATGTGCTGTGGTAACATATCATTTGTACCTGGCATAGACTTTTATTTGTATTTGACTTCTGAGCTGGAAAGGAATGAATAAATGAACAATCTGGCATGTAAAACCTTGTGTTGTCTATCTTATCATATTTTTTTCTCAACATGCAGTTATTATGAGCTCAGCTTTTACTGACTTACATTTTTGCTTTGTTAGGCCATTCAAAAGGGGTTAGTATTTAATGCAGATAACATATTGAACCTTAATTTGTTTTGTAGGCATTTGTCAAAGACAGTGAAGAAGTAACAACAACTTTACATACAGAGGTAAATACTCTGAAGAAAATTGAGCAGTTACATTGGTAATGGTGTTCATCTAAATACATTAAATATAAAACAGGATCCAATCAGATTTTTTATGTTCTTTTAAGTGTGAAATCATTATGATAAAAAGTCCCAAGGAATGATTTGATGTGTATAAATTTGTATATGACAGTAAAAACAATGTGATTTTGGAAGTAATACACAAAAATATTCAGAGCTCATTGTTGAAGGCCTCATGGTGACTTCAAGATGATGAACAACAATGAAAGCATTGTTCCATTGATTGGTTCTACAATGTATTTGTAAAGACTTTGTCTCATGTACATTTACTCCATATCCTTTCAATGTGTATTTAGTTTTATATGATAAAAAATGTAACTGGCTCAGGATTAAATTATAAAGCATACATTTACCGTTTTTTCTTCATTTATATTTTCTCTTTTAAATGCTCATGCATATTGTTGCATCCCTGCTCACCTATCTGCATAGACAACACATAGTTTGTACACTTGGCATAAAAAATATAAACTGTTTAAGTTTTTTAGTTTGCTTTTTTTTAAGATACTATTTAATATATGTACACCTTGTAATTTATATATATATATGTAAATATATAAATACTTACATTACCATATAAGGTATACAATGATTTATATGTAGTATAATTAACATACACCTGTACCAAAATGAGCACAAGAGAAAAATATTTGACTTAGTAAAATATTTATTGCATAGCTTGTGTAGACCCAATTTGAGTGTACTGACCTGGGAATTTTGCTTCAATCTATGTACTCTTCCATGGTCTTACTGGCAAATTCATTTTTATCACATTATCACACAACTTTTTCATCATTGTTACATGAATGTATTGTGTGTTCTTTTGATGTTTTGTGTTGAGTTATAGAAATATATCAGTATAAAATAACTATGTGTGAGTGTGACTGGAGTTGGTCACTGGGACCTATGTTATTCACATTTGAAATGCTAACTAAATTGTTGCTGTGGCTCAGTATATTCAACTTAAATCATGTTTGTTCTGCCAAGTGTACTGTAAACAAGTTGTGCAACAATTAATGAATATAATTAAGGGCATATGATACAGTTACAGGGGAGATAATAACGTTATGCGGAGTTGTAACGTTTTCCCGATTTTCGCGACGTCGCTCAAAACATGGTCATGAATTCACGGGAAAAGGACAATATTAGTTTGAAACGTAACACATACCAGTTTTTCATTACAGGGAAATGCACTATCATTACAGGGAAATGCACTATCCATGATCTTACTCACAACACATTAGATTTATATACAATGTAAAATTTTAACAACGCTTTATTATTGTATTCACAAAAAGGTCTCAAACTTTACACCTAAATAAATCACACCCGGGGTATCTCGATAAAGCTGCCACAGAGCATATTGCTCCGTGTGTGTTGTATCTTGATTTTTCCTTTGGTGTTATGATGAATATTTCACGGAGTTCCGTTTGCTCTGTGAGATTTTATCATTTAACATCGATACAAAACAGATGGAGCAATATGCTCCGTGCATGGCTCCGTGGCATCTTTATCGGGATACCTGGTGTGTAAATGTCATGGTATGGTGGAGGTTCCGTAAAACTTTGAAATGTACTGATGCAACATGGGCTGTATATTTGAACAAGTCGCACAACTGTAGACGTCGTGTTGTGAAGGTGTAGTGACTAAGTAACTACTATACAAAGTAGTACACCAGGATTGATTTAATTGATTCATAAGACTTCCAACTGGTTAAATAGTTGGTAAAATGTCCGGTCTATCTTCTGTACCTTCTAGGATAAATGTATGTTGTTTTCATTTTCTTTATTTGGCCATTTATTTACGGTAATTCGGGTTACAATTTTACTGTCCTAATTTTCCGTGCCGTAAGACTTCAATAAAAACACTAAATAATGGAACTAGAGAAACTCCCTCGTGAATAGGAGACAAAGTTTCCTAGCAGACAAAGTACAAATAAACATTATGATTATTCCTTTGATAGATTAATCAACACGAGTCACTAGAAACTCCCCTTCTTCAGCCAATGACATTCTACCATTAACTGGTACTTGCGCATAACTGGCCGAATGTTATTTACACACTCAACTGAATTTACATAAACGGCCACATGTCGTATGTTTGGGTCACCCAAAGATAGACCCCACTTTCAAATATACATTTATCGTCTTGCACCATGTGAGACGATTACTGGAATTGACAAAAAAATTAACATGCGAAAACCAATAATTAAAAATATTTGTGACACTAACTTGCAATACTCTACCACCCGATGAACTAATGAAAATAGAACAACGAAAAAATCAGCGGGTAAAAATGACGGATGTTATACCAAGAGAAATACAACGCAACGTCATTTACCGATTTTTTTAGTTTTTCTCAAATATTTTAAAAACTAGCACATGGACCCCTATTTTCTCCTTGGCTTTCAGAAGAATCTCACCGAGGGAACCAATTGCCAAATTATGAAGGAAAAATCAATAGTCAATTTTTTTTTATATCTCGATTTCAATCCATGAATATAGCTATAATCGAGCATTACATATACAAAAACGCCAAATAAGGGATATATTGGAAGTTGTTAATATGTTTTATCAGAATCCCATTTAAAGGCGATAAAATGAGCAACACAGATCAAAAAACAGAACTGAAATAGCCCAAGTACTTTGAAAGTTATAACCATTTAAAAATTTACATGAAAAATGCAAATTATTGGGTTTTACCCCAAAATTAGCGATTTTCAACGTTAAATATCTCAAAAAGTAAGTCATGAAGGTATATTTTTCTTTGCATATTTGGAATCCTCATATCAAAATTAAAATTATATCGAATTTTCGTGAAAAAATCATTATGGGATCTATACTGTATCGTATGTCCTTAAAAAACGTTTTCCACCCACAATCATGATATATGTAAACTGAATTTTATGTAGACAAAATATTAAAAAAAATGCAAGAAATTTGTTTAGATCTATATTAGACACAAAGTGTGGCTAAACCAAATTTCTGTATTTTGTTTATTGTTGCAAAATTTGTGAATGGCTTGTAAGGAAAAATGAATTCTGACACTACTAACATTTTATGATATGTTACACTAACATTAACAATTCTAATATAAGGTACTTATGTTTTGATTAACACATGTAAAGAATTGTCAATAAAGACTTAACTGAGACAAAAAAGTGTTAATTTTAATCAAGCTTAGGTTATATTAAACCTTTATTTCCAAAGAAAACCCTGGAAACTTGAACAAATAATGCTGCCATTTCAGATTTTGTCACTGGGTCACAATCTATCAGTTGCGACGGCGTAAACTTTCATGTTAAATTTTTGTGATTAGGACATCCTTTCGGTTGGTCAATGATATTTGGTATACAGATTAGTCTTGAGTAGTACATGACAGTCTGCTATATGGCTTTTGTCTGTGACCTCAATTTCATGGTGAAATGAACATGTTAAGTTTTTTTGCTTAGCTTAGTTTCTCAGTAATTTTAAGTGGTAGGTCAATGATATATGGTATGGGAGTTGGTCTTATATAGTACATGACAGTCTATCATTTGGCATTTGTCCTTGACCTCAATTTCATGGTCTAGTGAGCAGGTTAAGTTTTGGTGATTAGGTCTACTTTATCAGCAACTATAATTGGTTGGTCAATGATATTTGAACTACAGATTAGTCTTAAGTAGTACATGACAGTCTGCTATATGGCCTTTGTCTGTGACCTTAATTTCATGGTCCAATGAATATGTTAGGTTTTTGGGCATAGTTTAGTTTCTCATGAACTATAAGTGGTAGGTCAATGATATATGGTATGTGAGTTTGTCTTATGTAGTACATGACAGTTGGTCACATGGCTTTTGTCCGTGACCTCAATTTCATGGTCTAGTGAGCATATCAAGTTTTGGTAATTAGGTCATTTTCTCAGTAACTATAAATGGTTGGTCTATCATATTTGGTCTATAGGTTAGTTATAAGTAGTAAATGACAGTCTGCTATATGGCTTTTGTCTGTGACCTCATTTTCATGGTCCAATGAACATGTTAAGTTTTTATGCTTAGTTTAATCTCTCAGTAACTATAAGTGATAGGTCAATGATATATGGTATATGGGTAGGTCTTATGTAGTACATGACAGTATATCATATGGCGTTTGTCCTGGACTTCAATTTCACGGTCTAGTAAACATGTCAAGTTTTGGTGATTAGGTCATTTTCTCAGTAAATATAAGTGGTAGGTCACGGATGTTTGGTAAATGGGTTGGTCTGGGGTGGAACATGACAGTCTGCTATAGACTTTTGTCTGTGACCTCAATTGCATGGTCCAATGAACATGTTAAGTTTTTTGTGATTAGTTAAGTTTCTTAGTAACTTTAGGTGGTAGGTCAAAAATTTACATGTTCCTGTGCGAGCTAATGTTGCTTTGCCAAGATATTTGTCTTGATGTGCACTGCCGAAGTCAAGGGCATATGACATGTATGCGGTTTAATTTTTATTTTTTGCTTGGGTGACTTGTGTTAATGTTGGTTCCAAGTTCATTTCTCAAAAATACATATACAATATTGTCACATTGATTTTGCACCAGATCAATTGTTTTTAAACTTACATAAATAGACAACTACTTAGAGGTTTTTGACCTACTGTTTGACTTTGTTGTATGAAATTTTAGCATAATTCATAATTTATTGTTCTAGGACACCTATAAAAGAGTACTTTTCTCGCTTTATTCAAATTTTTGTTAAGTTGATATGGCCAAAATATTTATTGCACTGCTCTAAAAGTTTCTGTATGCATGCACATTTATTTTTCATTTTGAAGCACCTTTTTGAAGTTCTGTTGGAGAGCACAAAATACATTTCTAGAGAATGAAATACGGAAGCTTTACTTGTATGTTTGGCACTACATACCTTTATTTATTATTATGCCTTTCTGTTATTTTTCTTAATGCCGATTTTAAATGTTACATGGATTTTTGGTCAGAGAAAATTAGGTTTATTCAAAAGTTGTTACTCCTGTCTTGGTTTAATGTAGCTAGGTTATAGGTAAGAGAAAATGTGAACATGTTGAATCAAAGTTTGTATACATGTATGTATCAGTCTATACTTGTTTGAATTTTGTATACACTACTGTCTCTAAAAGGGTTTTAATATTTACTAGTAAAAATATATTTGAACAGAAAAGTGTTTTCGTGTCCTTTTCTTAAATTTAAATGTCAACTGTAACGATTGGATGTGTTAACTGCAGGGGTCTTTCTGATAAACAAAATGTTGTGATATTTTTTCCAAATATAAAGCTATGTATGATATTACAGTATTAGTTGATACACATAGTACACTGAATAAAGAGAAGCAATGGCTCCATGAATGGGGATATCAGGGTAAACTTAGTTCTTTTTCTAGCTCAAGCAGAGGTGTTGCTGTACTGTTCCGAAACTCGTTTGAATTTAAGATTCATAATGAAATTTTAGATAATCAGGGAAATTTTGTTATTTTAGATATTACAATCCAAGACTATAGGATGACTTTAGCAGCAATTTATGGCCCAAATGAAGACAGACCTTCCTTTTTTGAAACTATTCAAAGTAAAATATCAACATTTAATAACACATCACTAATTTTGGTAGGTGATTGGAATGTAGTCCAAGAATATGGTAATGACACTTTTAACTATAGTCTGAAAATTAATCCAAATGCAAAAATTAAAATAAGTGAGATGATGCAAAGTCTGGACCTGACAGATATTTGGCGTTTGCAGCATCCAGATGAAAAAAGGTTTTCGTGGCGGGGTCCTTATAGAAAACAGAGTCGCGTTGATTATTTCATGGTTACCTCAGATATAGAGTCTATTACTGAAAGCTCAGATATTGGTATTAGTTATAGGTCAGATCACTCACCAGTGTCAATAGTTTTGAAAATTATAAACCAGACTAGGGGGAAAGGTGTATGGAAGTTTTATAACAATTTATTAAGAGACATAGATTTTGTTGAAAAGGTGAAGGAGGATATCAAAAATGTAATTGGGGAATATGAGTGTGATCCAATGGTTGATTTGGAGGATGAAAATAAAGAATATAATATAAGTTATCAATTATTGTGGGAAATGATTAAAATGAGAATAAGAGGATCACAATCTTTTATGCTTCTTTTAAAAAAAAGGAACAAGACAAAAAAGAAAAAGAATTGCATAATAAATTGTTGCTTTTTTTACACAATGAATTCATTGTAACAAATTCAGAAATTATTAGACAAGAGATGGATAAAATTGAATTAGAAATAAAAAATTTAAGGGAAAAAAAGGTGAACGGTATAATTTTATGGGCAAAGGCTAGATGGCATGCAGAAGGGGAAAAAAGCTCACAGTATTTTTGTAATTTAGAGAAAAAACATTATTTAGAAAAAATTATTCCAAAAGTTATTCGAGATGATGGATCAGAAATTCTGGATCCCTCTGAATTAAATCAGAAAAGAGCAAAAACTTTTTTTATCAAAATTTGTTCTCTAGCTCAAAGCCAGTGTTGCATGACACTCACGGGGAGACATTTCTTCTGAATGAAAATCCATTTAATACAAAATTGACTCCTGAAGAGATGAAGCTCTGTGAAGGTCATCTTACACTACAGGAATGTCTTAACTCTTTGAAAAATATGAAAAATTCAGAGTCACCAGGTATTGATGGATTTACAGTTGAATTTTATAAATTCTTCTGGAATGATATTTAAGTAATTTTAATTCGATGTTTAAATGAAGCTTTAGACAGTGGTCAATTTTCTATAAGTCAAAGGCAAGGTTTAATTACATGTTTACCGAAGGAAGACAAGTCAAAGTTTTATTTGAAAAACTGGAGACCTATTACTCTTTTTTGTGTTGACTTTAAAATTGCTACAGCAAGCTTAGCAAATAGACTTAAACCTATTTTAGGTAATATTATAAGTCAAACGCAGAAGGGATTTTTAAAGGGTCGATATATAGGGGAATGTACAAGACATATTTGATTTGATGGAAAAAATGGAGGAAGAACACATTCCTGGATTATTATTTCTGGTAGACTATGAAAAGGCTTTTGACACTGTTGAGTGGTCTTTCATTGAAGAAACTTTGAATTATTATGGATTCGGTCCTTCATTGATTAATTGGATCAAAGCATGTTGCTGTAATATTTCTAGTACTATAATAAACAATGGTTATATTTCAGAGTCTTTTGCACTAGAAAGAGGGGTTCGTCAAGGGGACCCTTTATCTCCTTATTTGTTTATTTTGGTGTTGGAATTATTAAGCAGTGCAATAAAAAATGATCCAGATATTTCAGGTCTTACGATTGGAGGTTCTGAATTCTTATTAAGCCAATATGCTGATGATTCCTCCTTAGTCTTGGATGGAGAAGAAGTATCTTTAGAAAAATCATTATCATTGTTTCAATTGTTTTCGGAATGTGCTGAACTCAAGATTAATGTACATAAAACAGAAGCTACAATGTATATGGATTGGATCAAAAAAGGGAAGTATGAACAAAATTTTGCCTGAAAAAAATTTGTCATGAAATTTTTCTGGGAAATTTAAGTTACTTGGAATTTGGTTTGAACTTGCAAAAGAAGATAAGACTATGATAAATTTTCAAGAAAAATTAAAAAGTATCAGGTCTTTGTTGAATGTTTGGTCTTTCAGAGAATTAACATATATCGGAAGGATTACTGTGATTAAAACCTTGGCACTACCCATATTGGTACAAGTGTTAACTGTCCTTCCTAACCCCCAGAAAATATTATGAAAGACATCCAAGGTATTTTCTATAATTTTTTGAGGAAGGGAAAACCAGATAAAGTAAAGAGAACAGTTATGATCAATGATTATAAAGATGGAGGTCTGAAACTCCCTCATGTGGAATCAGTTTGTTATAGTTTGAAAATGTCGTGGCTGAATAATTTTTTTGACCCACAAAAGTATTCACCTTGAAAGATTTTTTTATTAAATGATATTCAAAAATGGGGTGGTGACAAGATTTTATATTTAAGTAAGGAAGGACTTGAAATTTTATCCAAAGAACTAAATCCTTTCTGGCGGGATGTTATAAAGAATTTTTCCAAACTCAAAGAAAAAAATATCAATATAATGGATAATCCAAACGAGGTTTTGAGTCAATCCATATGGCTTAATCCCAATATAAAAATAGATGGGAAAATGGTAATAAAACATAACTTTTGTGAAAATGAAGTGTTTTTCGTAAATGATTTAATGTCAGAAAATAAAACATTTTATACATTTGAGGAATTCAAAGATGAATATAATTTGAAAGTGGCATTTGATGAATTTTATTGATTGATAAGTGCAATTCCAACTAGCTGGAGGAGACTTGTACATGGTAAAGAAAAGTTGAATAATATAGAAAATAAAATAATAGATAAACTGAAATGTGATTCTAAACCATGTAAATATTTTTACAATTTATTTTTGGAACAAGTGACAGAGACACCTCTGGGGGCACAGCACAATTGGGAATATGAATTAAATACAGAAATTGAAGACTGGGGCAAATATATACCACATCTTTTTTTATATCAAAGGGGGGAATTGAATATTTAAAATATTATATTAATATAGAAAAAAATTCTGCACTGTACTTATCCCCTGCACAGAATAATAAAATTAATAAAAAGTGGTCACTTCTGGAGGCAGTAGTTGTATAAACTATACTGTTGATTAAAAAAAAAGATATGGATATATATATATGTATACACTGTCAGAATGATATTTTATACGTTATATGTTTCTGTCGTATTGTAATTTAACAGGTTTACTTGAAAAATAAATAAATTACAAAAAAAAATCTATCAATACACCACCATTTTTCCATTAAATCTTACCTATCAATGTTTCAGTTTACTGAAAGTAACCCAGTAAACTGAAACATTGATAGGTAAGATTTAATGGAAAAATGGTGGTGTATTGATAGATTGTTTGTATTTCCAGATCATCAATTTAAATAATTTTAAATACTTTGTGTTGTCTTTTGTATTTGGTTATGATATTAAAAGTCAGTCTTTTCAATTCAATTCATACTTTTAGCTCGCCAGTACAAATGTCTAGAGAGCCATTATTACCCAATCCCCAACCCCTGTATCTTCAGTGACATCAAAAACTTGAACTTTGCTTTTGGAATGGAGACCTTAGTGCTAGGTTATTAGCTCACCTGGCTTTGCCAGCGTAAGCTTTTGCCATCACTTTGCGTCTGTCGTCTGGCGTAAACTTTTTCAAAAATCTTCTCCTCTGAAACCGCTGGAGGGAATGGTTTGAAACTTTATAGTGATCATCTATGACATGTTCCCTACAAACGAGCCTAATTTTGTTTTGATCTGATGAAGAACATGGCTGCTGTTGCTAAAAATATAACATAGGGATAAATTGCATTTTTTTACCAATAACTGGAAAACCTTTACAGATAACGAAAATCTGACGGAGTAAATTTGTCCCGAATGCCAAGATCTATCTGCCCTGCAATTTTGAAGAAAATCTGAAAACCTGTCTAGGAGTTACAGCTCTTTTTCCGTAAAATTATCAAAATTTATGCATTTTCATACGCCCTCCTTTGACGGGACGTATTATGGTATACCGATGCCCCTCCCTCCGTCCGTCTGTCCGTCCATCCGTCCAGACCTCGTACTCTAACTAGAGAACGCTTTGAACATTTTACTTGAAACTTTGCAGGATTTTTGGTTATGACGGGAGAAAGCTCCTTATCGTTTTATTTTGTCGTCAGATTTTATCATTCCAGAGTTATGGGACTTTGATTATTTCAAAAAAAGCTTGAAATCGCAATTTTCGTCCACATGTCGTACTCTAACTAGAGAACGCTTTGATCATTTTTCTTGAAACTTTGCAGGATTGTTGGGTATGACGGAAGAAAGCTCCCTATTGTTTTATTTGTCGTCGGATTTTTCGTTCCAGAGTTATGGGACTTTGATTATTTCAAAAAAAAGCTTGAAATCGCTTTTAAGCTCACCTGGCCAAAGGCCATTTGAGCTTTTGCCATCACTCGGAGTCCGTCGTCTGTCTGTCCGTCCGTCGTCCGTCCATCCGTTAACTTTTGTTCAAAAATCTTCTCCTCTGAAACTACTGGGTCAATGCTTACCAAACTTGACCTGAATCATCACCAGGGTATGCACTTTCAAGTTTGTGATTTTTATCTCCGTAGACTAAACAACATGGCCGCTGTGACTAAAAATAGAATATGGGGTAATTTGCTGTTTTTTGCAAATAACTCAAAATCCATTACGGATATCAAAATTCTGACACGCGAAAAAATGATCAGCATGATGAGATCTACCCACTGCAATTTTGAAGAAAATCTGAAAGCCCATCTCGGAGTTATGGCCCTTTTTCCGTAAAATTTTCAAAATTTTTTTTTATTTTTTATTTAAAAAACTATAACAGATAGAGGTTAAGTTTAAATTGCAAAAATGTTCAGCATGTTAAGATCTACCCACATGGATTTTTTTAAGAAATTCCAAGGACCTATATATGAGTTGTGGCCCTTTATTGGTCAAATTTTTCGTGATTTTTTACTTTTTGTCCTATATTTCAAAAACACTTTGAGATGGAGGTCAAGTTTAAATTGCAAAAATGTTCAGCATGTTAAGGACTATATTTTATTGAACACTTTCAAGTTTTCCGACTGCTTCCAAGATGGCGGCCAGCGGGGAACTTAGTTTACCATTTGACCTAATGGGAAAATTCATACAAAGAACTTCTTCTTGAGAACCACTGAATGGATTTGAACCAAACTGCATATGAGGTGCTGACCAAGTGTTATTACTTTGCATACAAAGATATCATTGAAAACCATTGAATGGATTCAATTTAAACGTTGCATAAATAAAACTTGTGAGATTTTGACCAAGCTTGTTACTTTGGTGCTGATCCGTCTTCCGACATGGCCACCAGTAGCAAAACCTAGTTTAACATTGGACCCAGTAAGAATAGCATAAAAAGATCTTCTCCTCTGAAACTGCTTGAACAATTTCAGTAGAATTTTGATATGATAGTCCTTATGTGACCCTCTTCAAAGTTTTATGTTAAATAGCTGCCAGCAGGGAACGTAGATTAACATAGGCCCCTTAAGTTTGGAAACTGCATTCAAAAATCTTCTCTGAAACTGCTTGAACAATTTTAATTAAATTTTATAAAAAGTTTCTGATTTTTATGTACATACACCGCCAAAGATGGACCATGAATTGGGAATTATAGTGCTGCAGGACCCAGGTGAGCGATACAGGCTCTTGAGAGCCTCTTGTTTTATTTTGACTTCGGATTTTTCGTTCAGAGTTATAGGACCTTGATTATTTCAAAAAAACTTGAAATTGCAATTTTCGTCCACATGTCGTACTCTAACTAGAGTACGCTTTAAATGTTTTTCTTGAAACTTTGCAGGGTTGTTGGGTATGACGGAAGAAAGCTCCCTATTGTTTTATTTTGTTGTCAAATTTTTCGGTCCAGAGTTATCAGACTTTGATTATTTCAAAAAAGTTTGAAATTGCAATTTCTGTCTACACATTGATATTTAGGACATCACTACCCTTAAACCAATATACATTTTTGACTGTTTAACATCAGATGAAATAATTGATACATATCAGAAGTCCCTTGTCATGTTTGTTCATAATTTCAATAATCATTTAATCCGTTTGCTTAAAAGTGGGGACGGCGTATCATGCGCTCTTTGCACAGCTTTTTATTTATTTCTAATTTCAAAAACTATAACAGAAAGAGGTGATGTGTAAATTTGAAAAATGTTCAGCATGTCAAGATCTACACTGTCTGAAATTTTGGAGAAAATCCAAAGGAGTTATGGCCTGGTATTCAACATTTTTTTTTTGTTATGGGTTATAATTATGTCCCTTTAACTTCTGTTTTCAAATCTTCTTTGGATAACGATTCTCCTTTAAGTTTTAGAGAAATTCCCTACTATCACTTTGTATCACTGTATTAGAAACATTTATTTCTTTCATAATCAAGAGCAAAATGGGTGTTTTTGTACAAATTTATACAATTTTTTACAAAACTATTTTCATAATCTTTTCCTTAATATACATCATCAAATATTTTTGTGTTTAAAGTATATGGTGTCAAGTGTGTGTTCTCACTAAACTAATGTCTTGCTTTAATTAATGAAGCAGTAGCTTCTAGGCTTAATAGCACAGACTGCTGCAATCACACAAAGAATTAAATGAACTGTTGATGACTTGTATGCATCTTGCATAAAAATAGATTTGAACCAAACATGGCATGATGAAAATGCTTATGAGATGCTGACTAAGTATTGTAGCTTTGGTGCTTATCTTTCATCTAACATGGCCACCTGCAGGTGACCTAATTTATTACTGGACCCTATGGAAAAAGCAAAAAAGAATTTTTCGTCCGAAACAACTGGGCTAGTTAGAACAAAACTTAATCACAATGTAACTTAGATGGTCCCCTTCAAAATGGATGTCGTTCAAGTCTGCACCTTATGAAACTGGCTATCAATTGGAAACATAGTTTAATATTGGAGTATCTTCAAAGATCTTCTCCATTTAGATTTTATTGGAAAAAAAACTCTGTAATGTTTTCTTTGGAATATATAGCAAAACAAACCACAACAACAATACAACGTGAAACTTGATGATTATGTTACAACCTGAACAGAAAATGTTATTTCTGAAAAGTTTTCAAAAGGGCTTTAAATATGAAAATGGACCTTTAAAATTAAGAATAATATGTTTTGAAAGTCCTTGAAAAGTACTTGATTATAATGTATATGAACCTTTTGAGCTTTTACTTAATTTACAAACAAAACCAAATATACATGACATACATTATTTTATAACACACAAAATATAGCTGTTAGAAGCAGTAACATTTGTTATAAATAAAAACTAGCGTTTATATATAATTATCAATCATTATAACACTTAAGCAATGAATAAGCACTAAGTCTCAAATATTCAAAGGAAAATGCAGATTTTAAAAATTGTGTTATGAATACTGTCATTTTAGCTCAATGTATACCATATGGTGACTACCTGTTAGCCATTACTCCTTCTTGACCATTGAAAAGAATACCATAAAACCTATACAGGAACCAAATTACATAATTCAGATTTGTATTCCAATTATTCCTTTTTCCAGATTTTTGACATGTTTTGGACTTTTGTCATTTTATTTGTCTCGCCTGCGACGAAAGTCGCTGAAAGCGAGACATAGGTATAGCAATCCGGCGGCGACGGCGGCGGCGGCGGCGTAAACTTTTTTCTAAAACCTTCATAACTTTTCAAGGGTAATACATACAAACATCATCTTTGGTCCACAGCACCACCAAGTGATGACCTTTCCAGCAGCATATATTTTGGATGACCTTGACCTTGTTTTCATGGTTCAATAAGCACATAAACATTGCGACATAGTTTCACATTCAAGTCCTTTTCTCAGGAACTATAATACCTAGACTTGTCATATTTGGTCTATAGTGAGATCTATATGGGTACAC
Source organism: Modiolus philippinarum (assembly GCA_002080025.1). Taxonomy (NCBI): domain Eukaryota; kingdom Metazoa; phylum Mollusca; class Bivalvia; order Mytilida; family Modiolidae; genus Modiolus; species Modiolus philippinarum. The sequence goes on from MJUU01034992.1 coordinate 92,098, forward strand.
GGCAGTCTGACACCTGTCGAGTTGCCTTGACCTCAATTGCATGGTTCAGTGAACTTAGAAAATCTGCGACATAGTTTCACATTCAAGTCCTTTTCTCAGTAACTGTTA
>MJUU01034992.1:104171-119617 GCA_002080025.1 Modiolus philippinarum
GATATCTAGATATGACGTGACTCGGAAACAGCTAATAACAAAGGGCATTTCTCATCCTCGATTTTATGGAAATGTTGTTAAAAAATGTCAAAAACTGATTAATAATCCAGAAAAACTGGGACGTAACTTACATTCTTTACGTAATAGTGGATATCGACGAGATATTCTGAACAAATCCGTTAAGTTGGCTTTGGATTCCAGTGACCTGAAGACTTTACATATATACTGGCCTCTCACTGATACTGCCGATGTCTGCTGAAATACATGAAGACTCTTTACCAAACCCTTCGGGAAGTTTTGAGTTTGATTTTTCTTCCGTAGTGCAACAGTGTTTTACCAGCAGACTAGATTCCTTGAGTTAGCCGGCAGTTTAGCGGCGAGCACTCTTTGACCCTTCTTTCAAAATTACGTTTTGTCTTATGCTTTTTCTGTTCCAAGATAGTGGTCATTGAGTTAGTAGTCTACCTGTATTGGGTTTTATTCGCGTGTTTATGATACTATAGGGAAACGGGATAGAGAAAGGGGAGGTTTGGGTACCCATAAACCGGTTTAACCCTACCACTGGCTTTTGCTGGTGCCGGTACCAAGTCCGGCTATCCCGAGTTCCTATCGTTATTTATGTTTGTCTCTTGTTTTCATTATTGTTTTTCTGGTGCAGTTTGCTTGTAAAATTGTGGCATGTGATTGTAGTTCCTGGCCATTGTAGGTGTTTGCTGTTTTCCTGTTTTTGTAACATTGTTAAATTAATCAGCTGAAATTTATCATCGTAGAAAAATCTAATAAAACTGATTTAATGACTGAAAAGTTCGATACCACTCCCACCCGTCATTTGTTTGTCTTCTCATTTTTATGCCCCGCCCACGAATGTGGAAGGGGCATATAGTGTTACCCTTGTCCGTCCTTACGTCCGTACGTCCGGTTAAGTTTTGCGTTAAAGTCCATTTCTCAGAAACTGTAAGAGGTAGAACAATGATAATAGGTCAGTAGGTAGATCTTTGATAGTACTACATAGTTCACTAGATAATTTGACTCTTTGACCTATATTTCATGCTTGAGTGACTCTGGTTCAGTTTTATGATTGAGTCAATTTCTCAACAACTATACATTATAGGACGATGATATTTCATCAAATTAATTGCCTTAATGATTAATACCCAATTCATTGACAATTAGGTAGCTTTGACCTATATTTTACGCTTCAGTGACTTTGGTTAAGTTTTGCGTTAAAGCGCATTTCTCAAGAACTATACATAATAGGACAATGATATTTCATCAAATCAATTGCCTTGATGAGTACTACCCAAAATCAGTGACATTAAGGTGGCTTTGACCTACATTTTACGCTTCAGTGACTTTGGTTAAGTTTTGCGTTTAAGTCCATTTCTCAACAACTAGATATTATACGACAATGATATTTCATTAAAGTAATTGCCTTGATGAGTACTAACCAATTCATTGACAATTAGGAATCTTTGACCTATATTTCACGCTTCAGTGACTTTGGTTAAGTTTTGCGTTAAAGTGCATTTCTCGAGAACTATACATAATAGGACAATGATATTTCATCAAATTAATTGCCTTGATGAGTACTACCCAAATCAGTGACAATAAGGTGGCCGTGACCTACATTTTAAGCTTCATTGACTTTGGTTAAGTTTTGAGTTTAAGTCCATATCTCAACAACTACACATTATACGACAATGATATTTCATCAAAGTAATTGCCTTGATGAGTACTACCCAAATCATTGACAATAATGTGGCTTTGACCTACATTTTACACTTCAGCGACTTTGGTTAAGTTTTGCATTTAAGTCCATTTCTCGACAATTTCACATCATAGGACAATGATATTTCATCAAAGTAATTGCCTTGAAGAGTACTACCCAAATCATTGACAATAATGTGGCTTTGACCTAGATTTTACACTTCAGTGAATTTGGTTAAGGTCTGCCTTTAAGTCCATTTCTCAACAACTACACATTATAGGACAATGATATTTCATCCAATTAATTGCCTTGATGAGTACTGCCCAAATTAATGACAATTAAGTGGCTTTGACCTACATTTTAATATAAGGTTATCATTTGCGATAAATTTTTTGGCGGGGCATCCGTGTCTCACAGACACATTCTTTAGTTTCTTCTTGTGTCAGAGTGATCACTCATAGATATATTCCTCCTACCTGATGGCTAATGACGATTTACCTGAAAGGTATAGAGTAAGTTTGAACAATTGCATTAGGTTTTCCGATACAGTCATTGCTTAGTAGTAAGATAAATTTTCCCATTGATCTACCTTAACATAGCAAGGGGTTTTAATATTGGGGATTTTAAAATATGCACTGTTCTGTTATTCTTTCTAAAGCTGAGTCTTAAGTGAATCCAATATAATGACGACTCTGTTCTGTCATTTTTACTGTTAAAATAATCTATATATAGGGAATAATACATGGCAAAATCCGTATCACATGCGGTATCATCCCGAGTTACCAATATCAGCCCGAGGGCCTTTGGCCCGAGGGATGATATTGGTCGAGGGATGATACGGCATGTGATACGGATTTTGCCATGTATTATACAGTTTATCATATATTTAAACAGAAGACTACTTAATCCAAAAAATACTGTCAAAAATTGGCAAGAGAAAATGCATGTATGAAGAAAATTTCAAAAAGGACGGAAAGGACTGGAGTTGGTTGGAATAAAATCTACCATGTAAAGGAAAAGGTTTGCTTGATTTTTTAACTAAACCTCACAAAAAATCATCCCCAAACAAATTTTCGTTACTCCCCGCAAATTTTTTTACCTCCTCAAAATTTTTTTTTACCCCCCCCCCCAAAAAAATTTTTTGACCCCCCAAAATTTTTTTACCCCTCAATTTTTTTATTTTATTTAAAAAAAAGTCAAATTGAAAAAAAAACAATTTTTGAAAAAGGGTATGACACAGGGCTAGCCATGCGATAAAGGGTGTGTGATAAAGGGTAAGCCATGCGATAAAGGGTATGCGATAAAGGGTATGACGTCATAATGTGAATACGGAATGAACTTCATGCACTGTATCACATATTCAAAACGTCTGTATTTATTACTAAACATATGATAAATAGGGAATAATACATGACAAAATCCGTATCACATGCCATATCATCCCGAGTTACCAATATCAGCACGAGGGCCTCTGGCCCGAGGGCTGATATTGGTCGAGGGATGATACGGCATGTGATACGGATTTTGCCATGTATTATACAGTTTATCATATATTTAAACAGAGGACTACTAATCCGAAAAATACTGTCAAAATTGAAATCGGTGAGAGAAAATGCATGTATTTTGTGGAGAGGAAAATTTCGAAATGGGCGGAAAGGACTAGAAGTTTTGGACTTAATCTAACATGTAAAGGAAAAAAGTTTGCTTGATTTATTTAACTGATCCTAACAAAACAATTTCACCCCACACAAATCTTTGTTATCCCCCCAAAACATTTTTTGCTCCCACCCCATTTTTTTGCCTCCCCCCAAAAAATTGTCCCCCAAAAAATTAACCCCCCATTTTTTTGTAATCAAAAAAGTAAAATTGAAAAAATAAATTTTCGAAAAAGGGTATGTGATAAAGGGTAAGCCATGCGATAAAGGGTATGCGATAAAGGGTAAGCCATGCGATAAAGGGTATGACGTCACAGTGTCATGCACTGTATCACATAGTCAAAACGTCTGTATTTATTACTAAACATATGATAAATGCAGTATATATATATTTTTTACAGCTAGGATGGTTGACATTGTTAAGATATTTTTGATAGAAAAGCTTTTCATGGCGATTTGAGTCCATGATATCTTCTTGTTCTTTTTGTGTGTATTTACAGGGCGATGATGTGGTTGATGAAGAAAGTTGTCCAGATGAGGTAAATAATGATCCACATGATGATGAAAATGACTTGTCTTCTGCCACTGATTTATTGGTAAATATTTCGTGTTTAAATATCCCAATTGGGTGACCTCGTTCATGCTAAATCCGCCGCGGCTACATATAGATTCTTTATTTACGGTTTTTGTTAACTTTGGTTCATTTGATTAATATGTCTTTGGTTCGAACACAAGGCTCAAAAGAAAGGATGAATTTTGGTTTGAATTGGGATTTAATTTTGATGCATGGTCCTGCATATTTTGATTTAGAACGTTTACAATTTGACAGATTATGATGTAGTTCCTTAAAAATCTTGCAACCAATAAAAGTGTGTAAAAGGATTTAACGTTACACTAACTCTAAATGGTTCAACAGAAGAGTGATTTGAATGGAAACTTTAGTGTTTCAAAATCACTACACTCATGTGTCATTTATTTAAATGGGACGTTTTACCAATAACTAATGAAAAGGATAATTTCTTTATGTGTGAGAGATTAGCAGTTAATTATGAGGCGCTACCAAAAACAATATGATTATTAATTTAAAATGACCTCATTTGATTATATTGACAGGAAATTGTAGAACATGATGTGGAAGTGGAAAGCTCTGCAAGCTGTGTTTCATTGGTAAATATTTTATCTTATTTTACTTCAATATTCACGGATGAGGTTAATACAAAGTTACTGAATTGGATTCTATTCCATCCACAAATAGTACCGGCTGCCATAAAGTAATCTCAATCCATTCAACAAAGTCCCGTAATTTTGGTCTTTTAAAATGGGTAATTGGCATTCGGTAGGTGAATAGTTCACATCAGAGCATTGTGTCATATACCAGTTTTCGGGATTTGGTCTAAGGATTAACAAGGCGTTGTATGTTGAACCATGACTCTGAACTTTGTCATTAAGAAAAGGTAACTGCTCACTTAATATCATGGATTTAATTTTAGCTTGCTGTTGGTATTTTGCAAGTGGATAGATCACTTCCAGATTATGTTGTCCGTTACATTGCTCATGCTGCTTCACCTTGAACTTTGATTACAAGGTTGCGTTATTGTTTTTGCAAAGACAAGGTTATATCTGAGCTACATTATTGCTGCTAGTTTTTTTCCGGATGATTTCTCGAGTTTGAGTTGAGGGAAGATTTTGATATTTTCGGACAATGTTGTTATACATAATGTGCATATCAAGTACGATTTTCACTGCACCACATGATCAGAATTTGCGTTCCATAGTTATTGCCCTTAAAATTGCAAATCTTAAAATTTTATGGTTTCCGGATGATAACTTTAGCTTGCTTTGATTGAAAATTTTGATATTTTTGGGCAATGTTAATATTCATAAAATACAGGTTTAGTATGATTTTTACTTTGATCGGATTTTGTGTTCCAGCTGGGTAATCACCCTCGAATACACTAAATATGTAATTTTTCTTGGTTTCTTGATTGACAACATGAATTTTATCTGAAGGAAAGTTCTAAATATTTTGGGACAATGTTACCAATTATCAAAAAAGGGTCAAGTTCGATTTTCACTATGATCGGATTTTGTGTTCCAGAGTTATTGCACTTGGGTTATGCAAAATCTGTATATTTTATAGTTTCTGGATGATAACGTGAGTTTGCTTTGAAGGAAAGTTTGACTATTTTTGGACAATGTTACTATTCATAAAATGCAGGTCAAGTTCGATTTTCACCAGAATCGGATTTTGTGTTTTAGAGTTATTGTCATGGAATAATTCAAAAATCTGTAACGATAGTTTCCAGATGATAACTTGAGCTTACTTAGAAGTAAAGTTTAAGTATTTTGAGACATTGCTGCTATTCATAATATTCAGGTCAAGTTCGATTTTCACCATGTTCAGATTTTGTGTTCCAAGTTATTGCCCGCGGATTACGCAAAAACTTTCAATTTTATAGTTTCCGAATGATAACTTGAACACAGAACACAAGTTTATCATTGGACCCTATGGGAAAGTCACATTTAATCTGCTCCTGAAACCAATTAAGCAAATTCAACCAAACTTTACAGGATAGATGTATGGAAGGTCTTTAACTTAGATCGCTCATTTGGTTCTGATCAGATAAAATAGACGGCCGCAAGCGTGGAACATATTTTAAGTATTGAACCCTATAGGAAAATCACATTTTTATCTTCCCCTCTGAAATCCAGTGAAGCAAATGTAACCATACTTTGTAGGAATGGTGTATGGAAGGTCTTTACAAAGAATGCTCATTTCGTACCGATCCAATAAAGGCATGGCCGCCAGCACGAAATATAGTTTTACATTGTACCCTATGGGAAAACCTTTATTTTTATCTTCTCTTGAACCAATGAAGCAAATTCAACCAAACTTTACAGGAATGATGTTTAGAAGGTCCTTAACCAAGATTGCTAATTTTGTTCCGATTCGACGAAAAAATACGTTCCGCCAGCGCGGAACATAGTTTTAACATTGAACCCTGTGGGAAAATCACATTTTCATCTTCTTCTCTGAAACCACTAAAGCAAATGTAATCATACGTTGCAGGAATGGTGTATGAAAGGTCTTTTAAAAGATTGCTCATTTCGTTACCATCTCATTGAAAAGAAATACCGCAAGCACGGAGCAAAGTTTTAACATTGAACCCTATGGGAAAATCACATTTTCATCTCCTGAAACTACAGAAGCAAATTCAATCAAACTTTATAGATATGATTAATGGAAGGTCCTCTGCAAAGCATGCTTATTTTGTTCTGATTCGATAAAAACATGGTTGCCAGCGCAGAACATAGTTTTAACGTAGGACCCTATGGGAAAATCTTCATTTTCATAATCTTCTCTGAAACCATTAAAGCAAATTAACTTAACCGTTTTGGAAAGATCTTGACAAAGAATATTGGTTTCAATTGGATCTGACAAAAACATTGCTGCCAGTAGAGGACATAAATTAACATAAGATCCTATTGGGAAAACATTTGGTAATAGGTATGGCTAAGTAGCATCTTTGTTAGGTGAGCTTCAATTACTAGAATTACTTATGGGCGGGTGTATATTTTGTGATCAGCAGATCACCGTCTTTTGTTTTTATCGCCAGTTGTTATTTAGAATGAAGATAGATGTGTCATGTGGTAGTGGTGTTTGGTGGAGCTTATATAGATATTCCACAATAATTTGTTTCAACAATTATTAGCCTGTAATTGTCATATGCAATCTTGAAGATTGAATAATTTTTTTTAGCTATTGAGGCACAAAAAGGTCAGTTTGAGCTATTGCTTTCACTAAATTTGCATCCGTTCGTTAGCTTTACACATTTTCATCTCTGAAACCACTGATGCAAATTCAACCTAACATTTCAGGAATGATATATTGAAGTTCCTTTTCAAAGAATGTTCATCTCTTTCCAATTCAACAAAAAACATGGCTGCAACCACGAAACGTAGTTTTACATGGGACCCAATTGGAAAACGTCATTTTCCATCTTCTGCTCTGTAATAAAAATGGAAAAATAAAATAAACTGTACTTGAATGATGTAGGGAAGGTTCTTTACAAAAATTGCTAACTGTTTCGATTAGACAAAACCTGGCCCCAGAGCATAAAACAATTTAACATTGGCTTGAAATTAATATTTTGATCACCTTTTCTCAATCAAACTTTGTGCAAATACCGAATGGAAGGTTATTGTCTCGCTCGCGACGAAAGGCGCTTAAAGCGAGACATATGCGTACAAAGTATGACGGCGACGGCGGCGGCGGCGAAAACTTTCATGTTAATTTTTGTGATTAGGTCATTTTCTCAGTAACTATAAGTGGTAGGTCAATGATGTTTGGTATATAGGTTGGCCTTGAGTAGTACATGACAGTCTGCTATATGGCTTTTGTCTGTGACCTCAATTTTACGGTCCATTGAACATGTTAAGTTTTTGTGCTTAATTTAGTTTCTCAGTAACTATAAGTGGTAGGTCAATGATATATGTTTTACGAAAGGATATGGAGTAAATGAACATGAGAAACATGAGATCATAACACATATGTTAACTCCAACTGCAATAATTTTAATGAGCTGTATATGGTATGTTTGTCTTAGGAAGTACATGACAGTCTGTCATATTGCTTTTGTCCTTGACCTATATTTCAAAGTCTAATGAGCATATTAGGTCATTTTCTCAGTAACTATAAGTGGAAGGTCAATGATGTTTGGTATATAGGTTGGTCTTTGGTAGTGCATGATAGTGTGTTATATGGCTCTTATCTGTGACCTCAATTCCACAGTTCAATGAACATGTTAAGTTTTGTGCTTAGTTTGTCAGTAACCATAAGTGGTTGGTCAATGGTACATGGTATATAGGTTGGTCTTGGGTAGAACATGACAGTCTTCTATATGGCTTTTGTCCTTGACCTCAATTTCACGGTCCAAAGATCATGTTAAGTTTCCGAGTATTTTTTATGTAAGGTCAATAATATTTGTTATGTGGGTTTGTCTAAGATGGAACATGACAGCCTGTCATTTGGCTTTAACCCTTGACCTTATTTTCATGGTCTAGTGAACATGTTTGGTTTTCATTATCTATCAGTGAAGGTTACTGATTACAATATCATTTTGGTTTAGGGTGATACATGAAAGTCTGCTATATTGTTTTTGTCAGTTACCCTAATTTCACAGTCTAGCGAACATGTTAAGTTTTCTGATTTAGTCAGTTTGAGTTTTCACATCAGTTTTGCGACCAAGTAGGGACGGGCGAGACATCAATTTGGGTCCACACTTGTTTACATAAATTACCTATTTCGTTCCAATCCAACTAAACATATGACCACAGGAGTGGAACATAGTTTAGCATGGGAAACGTCTGCTCTGAAACTATTGAAACAAATTTAAGTAAACTATACTAAAAAATATAGGAGAGGTCCTTTACAAAAATTGATCATTTTATACCGATTTGACAAAAAACATGGCAACCAACCTGGAACAAAGTTTTAACATATCATTTTTATCTACTGTTAAGCATTTTGTCAGGTGAGTGATTCAGGCGCGGTCTGTGAGCCTCAAATATTCTTACTTTTTTTTGGAGTGGGATTGGGTATCATTTCAACTTTCTAAAACTTGTCCACAGAACACCGGAAAAAAGAACCAAAGTAAGTCTCAGAACTGGTCCATCTTGCAAAGTGACAGGTCAGTGTCCTATCAAAGTTGGCCAGAATTGCTTTAAAATTTGAATCCATGGAAAAAAATCATACATTTTAAAACAATTAAACAAAAAAAAAAACTATAGAACATAATTACTAGTATTGTCCACTTAACTGTGTCGGAGATATAATTCGGCTTAGCAATACAAGCACTTGAGGTCTTCTTGTTCTTAATTGTCACAATACTAAGTATTGTGTGTATATTAATAAATTGAAACTCAATGATTTTAATTTTAAGTTTTTATCCAATATGCACTCATTAGGTGCCTCTAATAAGCACTATTACTACAGGCATTAAAAACCATTTGTATACGCTTTCCATAAAAACTATGCAAGATTTAAAGGTTAAAAGCTTACCATATGTTGACAATATTTTATATACAAGAGAGATATATTTTCATGTTTTTTAGGTTAACAATCAACAAAATTTTGAAAATGAAGGCGTATTTTTCACTGAGGTAGGAACACCCAATCCAGATAATCCAGTAAAACGGGAAACCCTTGCTAAAGGTATGAAGCAGAACAAAAATAAGAAAGTAAAATCTAAAAACAGAAAAAAATTCACGGCGAAACGTGTTGAACCTATTGGAAGCAAAAATAACCCACTAATGGAATATCAAAACAAAGGAACTACTAAATATGAAATTGCCACACCAACTATGGATGAAACCTACCAACCTGCTGAAGATACTACCCTTCTAAACACGAGCAGATCTGCCGACGATTTAACTGGCAGACATTCAGCCGATGGACACAAAATTATACACACGGCTAGCAGTTCTACTGAAAATATAAGTAGCAGACAAGAAGATGGGTCTAAAATGGGCATATTAACAGAAGTTTTTAGTGGCCCACAGGCAGGAGATGAACACTCAAGAAGCATATCTACAGAGGATGTTTCCAGCAGACATTTATCAGATGTACACAAAATCACGTGTATAACTGTAGGATCTAATGAAGATATAAGTAGCGGTCAAGCAGAAGATGGGTTTACAAGTACAAGATCTACCCAAGTGGTGGAATATACGACGAGCAGATCTACAGAAGATCTAACTAGCAGAACAGATGGTTTTAATATTAGCACACATGCTTTAGATGCTTCTAAAAGCAGCAGATCTACAGGAGATATAACTGACATAGAAACAGTAGCTGGATTTGATAGGAGTAAGTCTGCTGAATATTTAACTGGCAGGCAAACAAGAGATGAATATGATGTAAGTAGATCTACTGAAGATATTGTTAGCAAACGTAATCGATCTGAACCTAACAGAAATTTACTTGATAGCTCTAAAAATACCAAAAGCTATCTTGGCACTAAGGAGGATGAAAACAAATGGGTTCAGAAAATACCTAGAGCAAAACATATGGATCAATTTTTGAAGCACACCCATCGGACTGCTACTCATAGTTCTAAAAAGTCTGCCTCCCTTGACAGTAAGGAATTCAAAGGACAACTGCAATTCTCAGCTGAAAGTCGAAATTATAACCAGTCTGGATTGCGACAAATGAGAAGTGAAGATGGAGAACAAATGCCTACCACTGATTCTAAATCACCCAGAAAAAATGATGGTCTTGTTGCTCAAGGTTTGTCTTATAGACGGCATGAGGAAAAGAAGTGAACTTAGGATTTGTTATTTTATTTGTGTGAATAACACTTTTTTTATCTTGAATCATGCGACATATATATTATAAATGTTCATGTATGTTTTTACTTTATTTTTTACACTTATTCAAATGTCTTAGGGAATAATGAAAATATAACTAACTGTATAGCATCAATAGATGACACAAAAATGCTAGACTTCAAAACTCGATTTTTTGTGAAAATATTTTTAGATTCAGATGATTGCTTTAGTTTGAAATGAAGAATACATGGTTTTTTTCATAATGAATTACAATAATTGTGAAAGTAAGAGTTCTCTTATTTGCTAATTAGCTTCATTACTAAAGAATGTAGACTTACTTTGATGTTAATTTAACCAGGGTAATTATATTAAAATCAGGAACCCTTTGATGTTAATTTAACCAGGGTAATTATATTAAAATCAGGAACCCTTTGATGTTAATTTAACCAGGGTAATTATATTAAAATCAGGAACCATTTAATCTGAAAATCAAACATGTATTTTCGTATGATTTGGTTCTAATTAAGTAAATTGGTTATTTTTCACTAAATGCTTTTATCTCATTACCATATTCTAAATAACAAATTAGAATTTGAAATCAATACTGAATATCATCTTATTTTGAGAAACTGATTTTTTTTTTGTTTTTGGCAGAAATTTTGTCAACATTAGTTCCTTTGTAATACCATACCTTTTAAGCAATATATCTCAAGAATCGAAGATTCCAAATGGTTGTGGGGGAAATTGACTTTTGATTTGTCTGTCAGCAAGAACATTTTAACATTGGGTCAATCTTTGAAACAATAAAAGGCTTTCATATTTCACCTTTGATAAGACCTTTAAAATAGTACCAGTATAATTTAAAGTGAAAATAAAATTCGAAGCAATTACAGTCAGAAACCAGTAGATGACATTGACAAATGACCAGACTTTTTTATTATAAGTCTTCGGTCAAAGAAACGGAGATATAATCTTAATTGGCACTTAAAAATGATATAACAATCTACAGAGAAAGAGCTCCTTCGATACATTTGTTTGTCAGTCATTAAATTGTTTTGAAGTGGGATTCAATAAACTGAAGTCGTATTTCAAAAATATGTATATTGTATTTTGAATGTTTAGTGATGATGTTTTCATATTTTACATGTGTATAATTCTCTTAAGATTAAAGAATTTATCAAAACATATTGAAATTCTCAGCAGCGTTAATAAGTATATGTACTAGCTTCTTTACAGGTCATTGGTACCCAGTTTGAACACATATTAGAAATGTTTCACATTTTGACGAATCAGGACGTAAACGTATGGGGACTAGTTATTGCACAAAAATTTAGTAAGCAAGGTGACTTTAAACATTCAAACACTTCCAATTTCAATGTGAAGAAACTCGACGTAACCCGACGAAAGAGGCCATTATCTTTATCAGTAATAATTTAAAAATTATTAATACATAAATGTATCTGTCAAAGCTCAGAATAATGCCAAATGTTACATGTGCAATTTTTACCACAGAACATTCAAAAATTAACGATGAAAAGAAAAACTAAAATTAAAACCTCGGGATAGCCGGACCTGGTCCCGGCACTAACAAAAGCCAGCGTAAGGGTTGAACCGAGGTACACAAACCTTACCTTTACCCCAAATATCCATACCTGTGCAACACTTACATATCCCTGAAAATCAGCGCTTTTCTTGTGATGTACAATGGGAGGTAATAACAAAATTACAGAACAGAGTTGTCAAGAGCCGAAGTCAATGAGACAAAACGACTGCACTCATTCCCTTGAGTGACAGAAGGGGACCCTCATTATTACAAATAATAAAGGTGTGACAAAACAAGATGAAAAAACAATGAAAACTTCTTTCAAACAATATACATTTCACCAAGAATATCATCGACCTGTATATATATTGAAAGATATTGACAGTGGTACATGTTTTGCAAATTGCATGGGTGAGGTAAACCCTCTCAGGTTGAGCTAATATGATTGTTTTGTTTTTATTATACAAAGTAATAGATAATGAATAAATAAAAAAATAAATAACAAAATATGAAAAAAATATATTTTTTATTTGAAATTAATATTTAAAAATGTTCTATAATTTTTTGTTTTGTAGCAAAATTAAGTATCTGTTTTTATTCTATATTAAAATTATAGATGAATAGACAATTAGAAATATGAATCATTAAGATACGGAGTTTGTTTTCTTAAAGAAACCTCAAATTCAGTTGTACTATATAAAAATTAAAAATTCTATTAAAAAAGGAAAAAAAATCTCTACATATTGAAGTGTAATTTAATTTATATATCAATGCACTAAATATAGATAAATGAATTAGAAAGTACTCGATTTTCAGAACAAATTAAGCAGCTATCATTGGTAGGTGTCAGTCAAGGTTTATTTACCTACATAACCATAGGGTACAACAAAAATCTTTTAAATCCTGTCATCTTTGAGCATATAAGAATCGTTGCGTCGGTGGAAAGCCACTACTAGTACTATTAAATTCTGTAATACACATATCTGAAGACTTCAATGACTGAAGATTTTACAGGTATACTGCCTCCAACTGAAATATATGATTTCGCTAAACCAAACACTTCGCCGGGAAGTTTTAAGTTTGATTCTGAATTGCGATTTGTCTCATTCTTATTTTTTCAAGAAAGGTGTCTTCGAGTTAGTTGTCTTCCTAATTATAGTGGAGCAACGAAATTCAAGAAGGCGTCTAGTTTAGGATTTTAATCAACCCACCTAACATCAGGCTATATTATACATCATTCGAAAGGTCATTTTGTTCTCTATTCGTTTTCACTGTTCGTCAAATGTGGAAGTGGTCACGATTTTTTAAATGAAGGTTAAAGGTCAATTCTTGTAAATTCTTGTAAACTCATTCCAGTTATTTTTCACTCATTACTTTTAACGTGAAGTTGAAAACTTAACTTTAATGGTTATTCATGTCTACAATAACATATGAGCAATTTTGACCACCTTTCTACATAAAGCGATTCACTGGGGTGAATTTATGAGCTGGGTCCTAAAACATGACTTGCTCTCAACATAAACAGTTTACGAAATGACCTAGACCTTTTGACCTTTGAGATTAACATAAGATTAACGACATACCCTATAGATGTTTTTAGTTAAATAACTAAATACGGAAGTTACTGGGAATTTAATTTCTGCATATGTGCATTTCGACAACTTATGTCTCTTCATACCAAGAGTTCATTGGTCATATATCTGTCAGTGACGCCCATAATTGACTTAAAATCTCTGAATGTCCTACTGTCTTACATTAAAGTAGTCTCTTGTAGTTTAGTGGAATGAATTATATTATACCTACCAACCACAAGGTCACAGGCAAATTTAGTTGAAAAAGTAGGTTTATTTATATATTTTGGGGTGATTTTTAGTAGGTTGATGTGTCAAATGCGTTGGAACGTGTACATTTTACTTTTTCTCCAATAGAAAATAAATAAAAAAATGATTATAATAAAAAAAAAAACAACAAAAATATTATTTTTCAAAAATGGGTTTCATTAATGTGTGTTTATTTCTATGCACTAAAGAAAACTTAATTCGAAAACTTATTTTTAAAAATGTGAAAAATACAGCAAAAAAAGATATGAAAAGTACTAAAAACTCCCCCAAAGATATATAAATGCACTTTTTAAAACGAAAAAACTTCCTGTCATATTTCCTGCGACCTTTTCGTGGTTTGTAGGCTACCGACGACATAATCCATTTCGTCTAATTAACAAGAAATTACTTTTATGTATGCCAGTTCGTACTTCTTAGTTAGTCAAAAACTATTGTGAGAAAACATATCAAAACTCTGGTGTAAATTACTTTTGGAGTGTAAAAAATTCTATTGAAGTTTTAGATAAATTACAATCTATAGATAGACCAGTTTCATCTATTGACAGTTATGATTTTTCTACACTTTATACAACTCTTCCGCATAATTTGATTAAATCTAAATTGGGTTAACTTATTAAATGGTCTTTTAAATTTTCGGGTCTTCAGTTTATTTGCTGCAACAAAACGCAAGGATTCTTCTCCAATATCTCTTACAACAATTATTGCTCCTGGACTTGTGATGATATGATTTAGGCATTGAATCTCTTGCTAGACAACATTTATGTTCGTTTCGGCACCATTGTTTATCATCAGGTCATTGGAATCCCCATGGGTACTAATTGTGCACCTCTCATTGCAGACCTTTTTCTGTTCTGTTACGAACGGGAATTCATGAAAAAACTACAAAATGGAACTGTACCAAATAGTGATAAACTTATTTCTATTTTCAATGATAATAGCAAGTATATTGACGATATCCTTACTATTGACAATCCCATGTTTTTGGCTTATGTTGACACCATTTACCCACAACAACTGAAACTAAATAAGGCAAACAATGATTCTAAATACTGCCCTTTTCTGGATCTAAGTATCACCATTGACTCTGGTAAGATAAAAACTAAAGTTTATGATAAAAGGGATGATTTTGATTTTACAATTACTAATTTCCCCTTTCTTGACGGCGACGTTCCCCTAGCTCCATCCTACGGGGTGTATATATCCCAACTTGTACGATTCGCTCGCATTTGTTCCACCCTTGATGATTTTAATGAGCGTAACCTTACTCTCACATCCAAACTTTTACAACAAGGTTACAGATTTCATAAATTATTAAATACTTTTAAGAAGTTTTACAGAAGATATGAACATTTGATATCTAGATATGACGT
>MJUU01034996.1:2757-17799 GCA_002080025.1 Modiolus philippinarum
AAATTTTTTATCGTTTCCGAGATATCGCGATAACAAAATTTCGAATGGCGGCCATTTTGAAAATGGCGGACAAAATTTTTTTTTTGACCAACCAGAAATGTAGATCTTTATGAGAGGAGAATTTTTGCAACACAATGTTTTCATAATTTTTTTATCGTTTCCGAGTTATCGCGAGAACAAAATTTCGAATGGCGGCCATTTTGAAAATGGCGGACAAAATTTTTTTTGTGACCAACCAGAAATGTAGATCTTTATGAGAGGAGTATTTTTGCAACACAATGTTTTCATAAATTTTTTATCGTTTCCGAGATATCGCGATAACAAAATTTCGAATGGCGGCGATTTTGAAAATGGCGGATGAAAAAAAAATTTGACCACAGATTTGTAATCAGAACCATACAGGCTACCTGGAAACCAAATTTTATCAAAATCGGATAACTTTAAGAAATTTGCATATTTAGGGGTCAAAAACGCGTAACCGGGGTCGCGACCCAAAATTTTTTTTTTGCATATCGAAACATCCTCAGGATGAATGCAACATTTTCCCCACATCAGAAATTTGATATCGGTTACGGTTTTTGAGCAAACATGATAACAAGGTTTTCGGTCTTCGGGGAGATAACTCCGTTACTAAAAATAGATCGGTTTCACAGGGTCAGTGGCTTCGTCCCCTTCCAAAGCCGATTAAGTGTACCAAGTATCGAATTGATATGTCGCGACACTTTTTCGCTATGGGCGGCAGAAAAAAAGAAAGAAAAAAAATAATAATAATCAGAAAAATACAGTTAGGTCTTTCACTTGTGGTGAAAGACCTTAATAATAAGAAACGGTGCAAAAACAATAAGTCGCCAAACTTTGTTTGGGCGACTTAATAATAATAATAAGAAACGGTGGAAAAACAATAAGTCGCCAAACTTTGTTTGGGCGACTTAATAATAAGAAACGGTGCAAACACAATAAGTCGCCAAACTATGTTTGGGCGACTTAATAATAAGAATAATAATAATAATAAGAAACGGCAGTAAAACAATAAGTCTCCCCAAACTTTGTTTGGGAGACTTAATAAGAATAATAAGAATGGAGCAAAAACAATAAGTCTCCACAAACTTCGTTTGGGAGACTTTATAATAAGAAACAGTAGTAAAACAATAAGTCTCCCCAAACTCCGTTTGGGAGACTTAATAATAATAATAAGAAACGGTAGTAAAACAATAAGTCTCCCCAAACTCCGTTTGGGAGACTTAATAATAATAAGAAACGGTAGTAAAACAATAAGTCTCCCCAAACTACGTTTGGGAGACTTAATAATAAAAATTTATAACTGTATCAGGATGCTGATACAAAAAAGTCTCCCAAACGAAGTCCTTAATCAGAAATCCGGGCTACAAAACACTTCCACACATCGTAGGCAACCTGTCTGTATAGTTTCATTCAATTCTGAGCACTTTCAATTTTCCCGCCTTTTATCTGTTTCCATGGCAACGGATGCCATTTTGAAGTCGTGGACACCTGAAACCTTTTCCGCATGTCCTAAGCAACCTTCATGTAAATTTTCATCCAATTCTGAGCACTTTGATTTTCCCGCCTTTTTTGCCGTTTCCATAGCAACCGGTGCCATATTGAAGTCTTGGACACCGGAAAGCTTTTGCTTATGTCCTAAGCAACTTCCCTGTAAATTTTCATCCAATTCTGAGCACTTTGATTTTCCCGCCTTTTTTGCCGTTTCCATGGCAACCGGTGCCATTTTGAAAATTCCAAGACCCCATTGCATCTTTCGGTATAAGGGTCTATCATCCTGTGAAATTTTGTCAAGATCCGACCATTAGTCTTTGAGAAAACGGTCGGACAAATTTTTGGCGGAAAGAGAAGAAGAAGAACAAGAATAACAAGTTATAACTGTGTTCGCAAGCGAAACACAAAAGTCTCCCAAACGAACTCCCATATCGGATTCCTCGTCATTATAAAACCCCCTTTCAAAAAAATTTGAGCAGGGGTTCCCCCTATAATTTACTTCATGCATATAATTGAAATCAAAACATAACACACAGCAAAAAATACGTTTTTTCTCAAAATTAAAGCGCTATGGCTTGGTTTCCATGGCAACCAAATGCTGGATTATCCATTAAAACCCATTTGATACCCTGTTTCAAAAAAAATTTGGGCACGGGTTCCCCTTATTATCTAAGTAATACATATAGCTGTAATAAAAATACAATTAAAAAAAATTGAGCAGGGGTAAGCCTTATAATTTACTTTATACATATAGATGAAATCACATAACACAGATCAAAAAACATGTTTTTCTCAAAATTATAGCTTTCTGGCTTGGTTTCCATGGCAACCAAATGCTGGATTATCCATTAAAACCCATTTGATACCCTGTTTCAAAAAAAATTTGGGCAGGGGTTCCCCTGATTATCTAAGTAATACATATAGCTGTAATAAAAATACAAATATCAACAGTAAATACGATTTTCTAAAAAATTCAATTTTTTGGTATGGTTTCCATGGCAACCATATTTTTTTGAAATGCCCAATACTGTAAATCTTTGTCTTACATCACATACAACCTTCCAATGAATTTCGACGGGCCTAGGCATAATAGTTTTTGAGATACAGTGAAAATATTCAAAATTTCATTTTCCAATAGTGTTACTATAGGACGACCCCACCCCTTTTTGACACCCGCTAAAGTACCCTTAATGGACCCCCTTTGAAAACATTTTTCTCACTGCACATCTAGATACAAGGGGCTAATATGCTACCAAGTTTGAAAGCTCTAGGTTTAATAGTCTCTGAGATTTTCAATGGACAAGTTCATTGCGACGAGAAGAAAGGGAAAGAATAATAATAATAATAATAAGAAACGCAACAAAAACAATAAGTCTCCCAAACTTCGTTTGGGAGACTTAACAAGTAATAACTGTGTTCGCAAGCGAAACACAAAAGTCTCCCAAACGAACTCCCATATCGGATACCAAGGCATTACGAGAGTCCCTTTAGAAAAAAATTTGGGTAGGGGTTTCCCCTCAAAACCTATGTAAAAAAAATAATTTCTGGTTTGCTTCTATGACAACCAAATGCTCTTTTGTCCATTACATCCAATTTCAGACCCTTTCCAAATAAAATTTGGGCAGGGGTTCCCCTTATAACCTATTTAATACATATTCCTCAAAATTCCTTTTTTTTTGTCGGAAACTCAATTTTTCAAAAAAAAAAAAAAATACGTTTCTGGTTTTGTTTCCATGGCACAAAGTGCTCTTTTGTCCATTACAACCGATTTCAGACCCTTTCCAAAAACAAATTGGGCAGAGTTTCCCCTTATAAGCTATGTAATACATGTTTCTCAAAATTCCTTCTTTTTTTATTAGAAAACCTGATTTTCCCCAAAAAAATATGCTTTTGGTTTTGTTTCCATGGCAACCAAATGCTCTTTTGCCCATTACATCCAATTTCAGATGTCTTTCCAAAGAAAATTTGGGCAGGGGTTCCCCTTATAACCTATTTAATACATATTTCTCAAAATTCCTTTTTTTGTCAGAAAACTCAATTTTTCAACAAAAAATACGCTTGTGGTTTTGTTTCCATGGCAAAAAAGTGCTCTTTTGTCCATAACACCCGATTTCAGACCCTTTCCAAAAAATAATTTGGACAGGGGTTCCCCTTATAAGCTATGTAATACATATTTCTCAAAATTCCTTCTTTTTTATCAGAAAACCTGATTTTCCCCCAAAAATATGCTTTTGGTTTTGTTTCTATGGCAACCAAATGCTCTTTTGTCCATTACATCCAATTTCAGATCTCTTTCAAAAGAAAATTTGGGCAGCGGTTCCTCTTATAACCTATTTAATACATATTTCTCAAAATTCCTTTTTTGTCAGAAAACTCAATTTTTCAACAAAAAATACGTTTCTGGTTTTGTTTCCATGGTAACAAACTGCTCTTTTGTCCATTACACCCAATTTCAGACCCTTTCCAAAAAAAATTTGGACAGGGGTTCCCCTTATAAGCTATGTAATACATATTTCTCAAAATTCCTTCTTCTTTATCAGAAAACGTGATTTTCCCCCAAAAATATGCTTTTGGTTTTGTTTCCATGGCAACTAAATGCTCTTTTGTCCATTACATCCAATTTCAGATCTCTTTCCAAAGAAAATTTGGGCAGGGGTTCCCCTTATAACCTATTTAATACATATTGCTCTTTTGTCCATTTCACCCAATTTCAGACCCTTTCCAAAAAAAATTTGGGCAGGGGTTCCCCTTATAACCTAAGTAATACACATTGCTGTAATTAAAATACTATTATCAACAGAAACTACTATTTTCCCAAAATTTCCATTTTTTTGGTATGGTTTCCATGGAAACGGTAGTTATTTTGAAATTCCCAATGCTGTGGAACCCTTTCTTACATGATCCTTACCTTTCTGATGAAGTTTCATGGAGCTAGTGTTAATAGTTTTTGAGAAACAATGAAAAAAATGGTGAAAAACTTTCAAAATTTCAATTTCCCATAGGGTTACTATAGGACGACCCCACCCCTTTTGATACCCCCAAAAGTACCCTTAATGGACCCCCTTTTGAAAAAATTTTGATGATTGCACATCTAGATACATGGGGTCAATAGTATGCCAAGTTTGAAACCTTTAGGTCTAATGGTTTATGAGATCTGCTTCGGACAAGTTCATTGCGACGAGAAGAAAGAAAGATGGAAGAATAATAATAATAATAAGAAACGCAACAAAAACAATAAGTCTCCCAAACTTCGTTTGGGAGACTTAATAAGAAACGCAACAAAAACAAAAACAATAAGTCTCCCAAACTTCGTTTAGGAGACTCAATAAGAAACGGTAGTAAAACAATAAGTCTCCCCAAACTACGTTTGGGAGACTTAATAATAATAATAATAAGAAACAGAGTAAAAGCAATAAGTCTCCACAAACTTCGTTTGGGAGACTTATAAGTTATTCCCGGTGAATTTACGGTAGATTGTGCTAAAATTGCCAAAATATTGTACTATAGACTACAAAATACTTGATGAATTTTAATTTAATATGAAAGTACAGAACATTTATTTAATAACTATTTTGTATCATTTTTTTTTTATTCCATACTATTTATGGACTTTTTGCTGTTAATAAGATGTGGGTTTTTTGTTTTGTTGTTGCATTTGAAAGCCACCAGATGTTACTGTGCACCCATTATTTCGTTACTTTCCAGTTACTATAGACTACAAAATACTTGATGAATTTTAATTTAATATGAAAGTACAGAACATTTATTTTAAAGCTATTTTGTATCATTTTTTTTAATTCCATATTATTTATGGACTTTTTGCTGTTAATAAAATGTGGGTTTTTTTGTTTTGTTGTTGCATTTGAAAGCCACCAGATGTTACTGTGCACCCATTATTTCGTTACTTTCCAGTTACGACACGAGTCACGAGATATATCAATGAAATGCATTTTAATGATGGTGTAGCAAGAGGTAATGCTTTGGCTCTTTTGGAACGTGTCTAGTTTTAGAATGGTTTAATTTGATGGTCGTATAAGAACTTTGCAATTACGATTTTCAGTTTTGGAGAAAAAAAAATTGAATGTTTATTGTTTAACTACGCCCCGCACTTCCGGTTATCTTGGTTAGACCTGCCGGATACCATTTTCAGAGGAGAAGCCAAGTTCTGAACAACAGGTCAATCCACATGTCAAATACAAAAAGCCTATCTCAGATGACAAAAATGTTAAAGCACACACACAAAAATTTGTCAATAAGAAAACAAAACTATGAAGACAAAGTTCAAGGTATTAGGGCTCAAAGTCATTGCACATGCCATATCGTCTTAAAGTGATCTACGTACACGCCAAATATCAAAATCCTTCATCAAAACCGATGAGATACATCCCGATAAGACTTTGTCAGAAGGAAAGTAAACATCTAGGACAAAGTTCAAGGTCAAGGGTCACCAACCATAGGGAATGAAACATTATATTGAAGTGATCTATCTACATACAAATAACCAAATGCCTATCTAAAATAACAATGAAATTGAAATTTGGACATTACTCTATTACGGACGAGCGGATGGGCTTCCGGCACTAGCGGATCCATTAGCGGGGGGGAGGGCGTCCGTTGGTTGCAACTCCCTTTTTTGACAATTACGTATTTTGACAATTATGTATTTTTAATTATTATCCTTATATTTTACCAAGAAATACCCTTAAAGAATTTGGCGCCTCGCTCCGCTCTGCGAAAATTTCTTTCATTTCATATCGGACCCCCTTTCAATATGCATGGATCCGCGCCTGGTCCGGGATAATAAGGTGACGACCATTTGATTTTCGGCATGGGCGATATTTAATCTTGGTGCCAGTAAAAATAAATATTTTAATCCTACTTGTAATGAAAATAAATAATTTAATTTCGATTTCAAGAATTTTTTTTTTGTTGCAAACTCAAATGAATAATTAAATAATTTGATGTGACATCTGGTGCGAATGAATAATTTGTTCGAGATTTTCATGAAAATAAATAATTTTTCAAGGCAAAATCGCCCAAGCCACCCCCGAAAATCAAATGGTTGTCCTCTATTAAGCTGTTAGTTTTTTTTCATTTAGAATCATCCAAGACAAGACACTTGTTGTTGCTCTGAGGCGTCAAATAAATCCATAATACAAAAAGTGAATATCTTGATTTAATCCATGTGAATTATACAAGGTGTACAAAGAAAAAATGAATTCATAAATATTAAATCAAATATCTATTAAAGTCATACATTCAATATATAATGTGAAGAGAAACTTTCAAATATTTTGTATACTACTGACGAAGGAATATGTTAGCTTCCGCCTATTTAAAATACACTTGCTCTACAGTAGAGCTGTTGAATATGGCCAAAAATAGGACCCTCAGTATAGGTAACAAAACTATACAGTTTATACCAAATATCCAGTGACTGTTATGTTGTTATATTAACGACAAAATGTGTGATGAAAACAGTTTTGTTTAAGATAATGAAAAAAATTAACAAAGTAGGCTTTCAATATGACTGAAAAGACGTTCCACAGTATAAAATCCAAAATTAAGGTATACATACTGAATTTTAAGAGGTTTGGTTTGTAGCTGCTGTGAAAAGAGCAACGAAAATATCTGTGAGAAACTGACAGACGAAAATAGTATTTCGGTTGTACCCAAAGAAATCACTTGCAAGCCTGTCCAAAACGTCATGAATTATCAAAGTTTTGCAAATCAAAATTGCCTGGACTGTAAAGTTAAGTATTTAAGTTTTATCATCCTCAAAAGATGCAGGTGTCATCCACAAATTGACAACAATCATACTATCATTGATCCTGTTTACTAACTTGTTTCAGGGTTATTCAACTTTTGCACATATTTTGTATTTGTATTGCATATTTTTGGTCAGCTGAGTTCGATACCAAGTCTTCGAAGAGGTAAAATTTTACTTTCGTCACATTTGTGATATTGTCTGATTGGCGCCACACCCTTTGCTGCACTATCCGGATCCGCAATCGATGCTATCTTTCGTTGAGCTTTCCTTTTAGCACTTGTTTCAGAATCAAACATGTGATCCCTACAAATAAAATAATTTGATGAAAACTGTCGTTTTTGTACAGTCTCAACACTTTTGATCTCGTTTTTGGTATACATCTTGTTATTAAGAGCTGACATAAGCCATTCTTTTCAATGCTTCTGCATTTGTTTACAGTTATGCCAGTGACAAAGTCCTCCTGATCTGCACATCAAAAAAGACAAAACAAAGCAATGTATATTATGCAAAATATAATCTAAATATACAGGTTTACACTCGTAAGTGACGACAGTTGAGGAAAAAGCGAGACCAGTGGTTACAAAATATGACGACAGATTCGCCGTCATAAATTGAACTTTTATTCTTGTGATCTTTTTTTTTTAAAATCAGGGATAACTTAAATAATGTTTGCAATAAGACAATTTTCTCATTCACTGCAAGTGGTATTTCAATGGTATTTGGTATGTAGGTCAGTCTTCTGCTGTGGTCACAACTTTCTGCTAATACCTCAATCACATTGTATGATGGTCATATTTTGTTTTCCATGGTAAGGTAAGTTTCTCATCAACTGGAAGTGGCAGATCAATGAAAGATGCTGTTTGTGTTTGTCTTTGGTAGTTCTGATTGAGATCAAAGGACACTTGAAATTGACATCATTTCGGTTAATGGACTTCCAAATGTTTGAGTTTGATCTGCACTGATGAGACATAAGTTGTCGAAATGCGCATATGCAGAAAATAAATTAACAGTAACTTCGGTATTTTGTTATTTATCACCACTGGGCCGATGCCTCTGCTGGTGGACTGTTAGTCCTCGAGGGTATTCACCAACCCAGTAGTCAGTACCTCGGTGCTGACCCGAAGACCGATTGTATTGAAACTTACAATATCTAAATTTTGCAAAATTTTGTTTAAAACTTGCTTAGCTCTGTCCTTAGCTGAATTTTGGCTTTTCTATTTAGATCCTTTTGGTTATTTGTTCTCTATCAGCTTTAACATGTTTTTTTTTTTTTTTTTGGTTAATGGACTTCCAAATGTTTAGGTTTGATTTGCACTGATGAGAAATGCGCATATGCAGAAAATAAATTAACAGTAACTTCGGTGTTTTATTACTTAGCCATGTTTAGGTCATATATTTACCAATGCAGATCATTTGTACCTGTAATTCAGAGGTGTGCACAGTATTTTGATTTTCCTTTTTGATTAAAATCCAAGTTCCTTAATTTTCAGAAATATGCTACTTTGGTGGAAGGTTTAACATTGGAAGTTAATGAAAATTATAAGTACATTTAAATATTCAGGGTCAAACCATGTGTAAAATATACTGTCCATGTAAAAGAAAACCCGGTTTAATGTCACATTGGCAGCCTTCTTGTTTTTCTCTTGTAATTGTATATGAAGACGGTTTTCTGACCTCAAAATCCTTTTTGCAGATGACCATTAAAATTTTTAATGAACGGATCAGTTTTTTTTTATTTGGAATTTGACAATTTCCTGGTCCTGTTCACATTCATAAAGGTGTGCAGAAATTTACAACAGAAGGTACTTTTGTGAAATTAAACTCGTGCACGTTTCAACCGAAATCTTTTTAAACTTCAAATGATCTTTCTATAAATTTTGCTGATGTCCACATCACGTTATAGAATGTTTCATAAATTTGGAACTTCATTATTCTTTAACGACATTTATAACATGGGGTACCTATTTTGTAAAAACAAACTTCTACGGTTTTTAAGCAATATCTTTCAAACGCTTAAAATGTTTGATTATATGGAATTATTTTCGAAATGTTTCCCACAGTACATGACTTTGGAACTTCAAAACAGTTGGTAAACTATTAAGGCCAGACCAACTGTTACTTTTGCTTTTTATATTGCTCTTTGACACCTTTTTTATTTATTGCAGGTGTACATCAATCTTCGAGGAGTTGTTCCAAAAAATTTCCCATTTTCCCAACTTTGGAACTTTGTTGCTCCTTTTTGAAAATTTCTATTGGTCATTCAAATTTCGTAGAATGATTCTGCTTAATTGATGATGTGTATCTCACCTTTATTACCGTATTAATTGTTTTAGAGTTTCTTTCACATTTCCGCAAGGGTTTCAAACTGTTGGTACCAATGTAAACATATGTACAACATTTCAAAGGCACACACAAGAAACCAACACAACACTTAACACAGTATGGTCCAGATATTTGAACACAATCTGGCACATTAAGTCGATAAATTTTCTAAATGTTTTGATAAATAAATTCCAAATTATATATTTTTGAATTCAGTATCTTACCTTGTAACTATACTGCTGACTTCTGACGGATAAACAAATGGACAATTGGTCTGCAACTTAACATTGTTGTGCAATGAATGTACTGGATAAACTTTAGCTCGGGTCAAAGTCATATGAACAGTTCTGTTAGGCATAAGTTGTGTTTTCATGAACTGACATCCTGTTTCTAGAGCATTAGGGACCTCTACTGCTTTGATGACTCCTGATCCTTTGGGATCTTGATCCTGAAATTCCCCAAATAAGTTTTCTGCTTCCAAACTGCCAAGAGATCTTGCGTTGTATGAACCAGACCTTACATACGGATATATCTGAATTCTTCTTTCAATATTAGTGAGGAACCCTTGAAACATGACGTTTGGAATACCTTTTATGTGTGTTCCAGGTGGTGGAAATGTGTAAAAATCCACACCTTCGAGCAACCATTCTCTTAGCTTCAGCCTTCGGATGCATCTTTCAAATGATGGAATACCTGGTTCGTCTTCTGCTTCATAAAATTCTCTTATCAACGAGTAGAAATAAGCCTCATTCTCAAACCCTAAGGACCTTATGCATCGTTCAACGTTCAACGAAAATGTAAGTTGTGCGATTGAATCGCTCTGTTTGTCAATTAAATCTTCAACATGAGGCATCTTCAGATTTGTAATGTTCGATTTAGTCACTGCTGCCCAAGCTTGTTTTCTAATCCCCCTCTCTGGAAATCCATCCCGACAGACTTTTATTCTACAATTTGTTATTAGGTGATGAATATCCAAGAAAGAAAAGATGTAGGCTAACGTTTCTTTGTTATATTCTAGCTTCGAAAACCACATGATATTACCATAATTAGCCAAATTAGTTGGTGGAAGAAATGGACTGTTCTGCTTCCAAGATATTATTTTCAGACCGAATTTGTGCTCAGCCACGATTGCATTCATGACTTTTTTTGGAAAACATCTTATGACCTTTTTCCACAAGTTTTTCAGCTCATCGGGTGTTCTTTTTCTTCTCCTTTTGCACTTTGTGTTGTTGCTACTCGAAATAGGGAGAGTGGTAGTTAAGCATGTAAAAAAAAGATCAATCAGTTTTTCTTTGGTCCATGAATAGCAGAAATGTATATCAATCCCTTTATCCAATCCCTGCATTGTTTGCAAACAAACACACAACTCTTGCTTTGTCAACAGAGACTTAATGGAGCTTTTTTCCTTTGTCCCGAATAAAAATTTTGCTTGCGAATAGTTAACCCATTTTTCTCGACATTTTGGGTTATTTTGTAGAGCTACTAATATCTCGGTCAAGTCCTGGTCATCAAGAAGCTTACTTTGGGATGTTCCAGTTTCATTTTGAATGATTTCTGCTTCTAGTTTCATTCCATTTTCAGACATTTCAACAGCAGCATTACTATTGTCATCGTTCTCAATTTCAGTAATATCGGTCAGCTTACTCTGCTCATCATTATTACTTGAATCAAACATCGTATGAAGATTCATAGACTGGTCATACGATTGATTATTGAGGGGTCCGATAGCTTCCGCAGGTGATTCATCAATTTTATGTAAGGAACTCAAAATGTCTTGGTCTAATTTCGCAAGTGTTTCCTGTGACACATTTGAAAGAACACTAATGAATAAGTCGCTATCATTCTGGTACTCCTCTTGATCATTTGGATTCGTTTTGGGTTTTGAATCGGCCATCAAATTTTTTATATTTCTAGATGTAAAATACAAATCAGTCGACCCGGTACCTGAATAGGTTTTCAGGGGCTTTGGCTACAGAGCTGCCGGGCACGTCCCCAGGTGGTGGATAGGGGAATGCCCTGTCTTTGCGGGGTAGTCAGGTCATAATACGGAAAGCCTGACCGCGAACCATTGTAGCCAAACTGTGTGGAGAAACGCCACGCTCCATGCAGTATAAAGACCCCTTCTATATTTCTCTAAAGAGAGCAGACGCACTGGGTGTCGTATGGAAGGCTAAATTTCCTGCCCCTACCCATTTCTCCAATTTTCCAGTGGCAGTCAAAAGTCGTTGCCCAGGTTGTCCCTTCCACCTTTATTTCTTTCTTCTGATACTTTCAATTTTTTGAATTTATTAACTTGTTCTCGTCCTGATATAGCTGAAATATTGCTCATTGGACGTTAAACTCTAACTAATCAATCAATCAATCAAATCAGTCGACTCCTTCACACCTGCTGATGCAACACGAGTACCAATATTCAGTTTCCCGCTTATCGTACATACTGGGTTTTTAATTGAAATATCTGCCTGCAACATCAAATTTTCAAAAGAATCGCCAGCTTTTACAACACCTTTGTCAAAAATTTCACGCCTCAAGGTTTGTATGTTTGTGGATTTTACTTCATTGTAAACATGCCTTTGTAATTCAAGAAGGGTAAGAGGTTCCCCATCTGCAGATGTCAAAGCTAGTTTAGCCCATTGACAATCGTATGCCACAGCAGGGACGTAAACTCCTTTCATAAACAGTATTCTCAAGACGTCTAGTATCATATTTCTCATTATATCAGTGCGCATGCTATAGCCTCTAAGACCATAAGCAATAGGGAAAGCATGGGGAATTTCAGGCTTATACATTCGATCTAGATCACTAAGAAGAAAAACTAAAACTTCTGTGGCTCTTTGTGCGCATGACTGATGGCTCTGTTCTATTAAAGTGTTACAACGTAGAAATGTGGTTTGTACTTCTGAAAGCAACATATTTGAAGAAGAAGTTGATTCATTGTAAAAGCAATGATAGATTCTGTTTCCTACGTTGTTGTCGTCTGTGTGGTCACAAGGTTTTGATAGTCTAGATTTTACCTCACCAATCAAGTGGACATCACTTTTGACGTATTTGTCAATTCTTGTCCTCAAACTATGAATGTTTTCCAAAACACGTTTCGGTGCTCCATCTTTTGTTACACGCTGGATTTCTAGATAAATATCTCTCCACACCATTTGGTCAAATTTAGCATTGAGTATAGTTGTTGATTCACTTGAAAAGGGAACAAAATATAAATTATCGACTTGTAGACAAAACATTTCGCTCAAAATCTGGGGTACGTAATACTTTGGGATAGTGTAGTGTACAGGAGTAGAATAAGATTTTCCAGGATATGGACATTTTATCTCTACGACTGCCAAAACATTTGACTCATCGTTTCGTATACTTCCATCTGGGCTAACAATAAGAACGGACTTTCCATCTTCGGTTCTGACATAGCACCCTTCCTCATAAAAGGACTCCTTCGGGCAAAATGCTGGAAGAAATGTAGACAATAATGTAGACACTGCGTTGATTTCATTCCTTGTACCATGATCGAATTTATCTTGTAATTCAGGACTAGTATTCTGTTTGGTTGACTTTCCGAGTTTCGTATCTATAAATTGTCTCTGTTGTTTCAGTCCTTCAAGTCCTATTGCTTTGTTGATTGTGCTACCAGTAACTAAACAACTATTTCTTAGCTTATGCCACCAATCTGTGCGTTGTTTTACAAGTGTTGAGTCTTCATTCTCGTTGTTACCAAGACAAACTAAATTGAACTGATCTTTCAAATGAATTGATTTGCTTTCCTTGAAATTCATCGAACTATCGCATAACACCGACGCATGGTAACACAGATGGTCAATACACTGCAAAGTATCTTCTATTATAATTTTGATCTGATGAAGACTTGTTCTCACACTGCTTATTACCATCGAGTACTGACTGTTTCTCCAATCTGTGGTACATTTTTCTATCATTTTTTTTAGGAAAATTTCTTTTTTCATAACCAAGTGTCTCAAGTCTTTTATCCTTTCACTTAAAATTGTAATTGCTTGTCTGCATATTTTAACAACATAAACCGTATCTTCTTTTGACACATCGGCAAAATATTCATGTCCTAAATCCTAAATCCAACAAATGTTCAATCTTACTTTGCAAATTTCCAAAAATTTCTTTTTCATGCAATTTTCCGAAAATGATGGCGAATCTTCATGGTTCCATAAATCTATTTCTCCTGAAGAACATGGATTAATTTTTTTTTCCATCTACGCATATTTTATATGTACCTTGTGTTTCATCATGCTTTGCTATCTGATCGATCATGTTTGATAAAATTGCCGGTTTATCACTGATCACTACTTTATCTTCTTCCTGTAATGTTCTCCTGTCGGGCACAATGAAATTTACTTTCGAACTTTCAGGTTTAAGTTCTCCAGGCAAGGCTTCGCCTTTTATTACTTGACCTCTGTTCTTTGGCCCACCCATGAATCTCAAAAATCGTCCCTTAAAAAGCCTTAATCCTGTTCTCTAAAATAATTTGACTTCGTCACTATATCTCATGAAATTTGTTGATTTCTGCTAATTAATCTCATCAAAGTATGTTTGTAAAGTTTTTTTATATCATATATCAATTTTTGATTTATTTAGATACAATATATACACTATTGTATATATTTTCCCTGATTTATTAAATCAATTTTTTATTACCGAAAAAAATCAGTCGACTTTGTTCCCATAGTTCATAGCGGTAACCCACATCCGATTGACGCGTTTTCATAGTAAATGCATTCAGGCGTTTATGTAGCGATCGTAGTAGTAGAACGGGTTACCTCAGATCACTTTTGGCGAGGAGCCCCATAGTGCATTCTTTGTAAAATATTTTCATTTTCCCCTAATTTTCCCTAAAATATGCAAATTAGTTCAGGAGGGAATTTTTGTGCTAATATAGAGGGCGCTGCAATCGTTATTGACGAGGTGCTAAGTGTGTCATTGACCTTTGGCCTGGTCCCCTAGGTGTTGTCATTGATTTTGCCTACTGGTCCCGTCTTTATCCCAGCTTTGGCCTTGCTTTTACCCTAACCCTAATCTATTTTTACTACACCTTAACCATTGTCTCTAGAACCTTTTTGTTATAGTATTGACTTTTGACCTTTGACCTCGTCCTGAGTGCCTCGCCTTTGGCTTTGACTTCACTAGTCCATAGTGTTGTCACTGGCCTCACCCTGCCTCTATCCAAGGTACTTTCCTAGATCTCGCCTTCTACTTTGTCTTCTACTTTGGTCTCGCCCTACAACTATCCAAGGTACTTTCCTATGTCTCACCTTCTACTTTAGCTTCTACTTTGGTTTTGCCTCCTGGTCCCGTCTTTATCCCAGCTTTGGCCTTGCTTTTACCCTAACCCTAATCTATTTTTTACTACACCTTAATCATTGTCTTCAGTGACTGAACCTTTTTGTTATAGTATTGACCTTTGACCT
>MJUU01034999.1:2945-17380 GCA_002080025.1 Modiolus philippinarum
AGAAGACACGGACAAGCCAGTCACCAACACATTTGCACTCGTTTGTGAACTTGAGGTAGTCCGTACAAATTGATCGTACTTCGTTCAAAACTAGTAAGAGCATCAGCCTCTTTATCTGTTAAAGACGTTTCATATTTCTCTACCAAATTTCTTAATCTTCTTATTATTTGATTATCCATATTTTCCGGGATTTCTGAATAAAATTCTCTGTCATCAAGTTGTTCCTCTATAAAATGACGATAATATTGTGTATCCATTATCACGATAGCCCCACTTTTATCTGCCTGCTTAATTATAATAGATTTGTTCCCTTGTAACCGTTTGAGAGCTATATTCTCAGCTCTCGTTAAATTATTCCATGTGTATTCGTTTGGGTAAAGAGGATATTTTGAGACATTGTCAAAGTATTGTTCTAGGTACTTGTTTCTTTTTCTTTTCGGAGTAAATCCCGATTTATTTCTTATTAAGGATTCATCATTTTCGTCTTCAAAGTCTGTGAAAAATTCAACCAACCTTAATTTTCTACAACATTTTTGAATATTATCTTCAATTTCATCTATATTAGGTGTAGGTGTTGGTGTGATTTGAATCCCTTTAATAAGATTTTCAGTTCATCCCTATCTAAATCCCTCTTGGATAAGTTTATTATTTTTGGATCTACATGCAAATCTCTTTCGGTTGCATTTCGTCCGTTTGCTTGTCCTGTTCTCAGGAAATTTGTCGAACCTCTAAAAAATCAGTATATAGTTCATTTGTGTTTCCCCCTTCGTTATTCGGAGATCCGTTGCCAATAAATGGGGATTTCCTCCTTTGTTGGGTATGGCACGAACTCGCTTATTTGTGTTCTTACCTTGTCGATTACTATTTTTGTTTTGTCCATTAAATTGTAGTTGGTTTCTTGCCATACTTGTTATTGGTTTCTTTATACTCCCATCCCTCACTAGTTGGAAGTAAAGTCTTTTTTGACTCCTTGAATGGGATCTGTTTTGTGATCTTAATTTCGGAGTAGTATTGTTTCCCTTATTTTGCCGTTGAGTGGGAACCGTGTATTTACCTGTTGGTCTGTTTTGATTTGATTGTCGGAAGGTTTGCTTTGGAACAACGGCAGTAGAAACGTTGGGACGTTGAAAAGGCCCTTACGTTTTTGTTGTCTATTTCGGATCCGTTGTTTACGTTTCCTTTCCGTCTGTTACTTTCCATGTGTTTCAGCGTATTCTTCTAAGGATGTCGCTGTTTTTTCCCATTGTTGTTGGGACTTTGCTTCCTCTTTCAAAATATCGGAAGTGAGATTCCAAGCATTTTTTCTAGCTATCCTATGCTTTCTTTTGAGACTTTGAATATTTCTTCTTTCATTTGTGCGTCTACCTACTCATATTTGTTTCGGAATCTGGCACATTTATAAGAATGGATTGTAATGTCCATCTAGAATTTACTGATGGCGAGGTCCCATCTCATTTTTGTTTCTACAGACAGTTCCCCTTTCATTTCCTTTATTAAACATTTTAGGGGAAGGATTGATGATTTAGCAGAAATCAAATGTGAATACTTTTCCACGTATTTTTTATTTCTGAGAACGTTCCAGTCGGCTTGTTTCCTGGTGTTATGTGTGTATAAAATATGTTTCCTCATATACGCGTTCTTCTTCTGTGATATTATCGGCACATTGGTAGAATGAAAAGAAATAAAATTGTGGATTTTTATTGTTTGCGCATATATCTAAGTGAGTGCTCAAAGGAATTTGCCGTGTACTTGGTTGTTGGTGTATTGTAAGACTTTAGCATATAGACATTCCGGTTTTGGCCAATGTAATTTTTACCGCAACCACAACAGGTAATAACATATATCAAATTTTCTGACGAGAATGTAAATTTATTTCGCACAGTAAAAGTTTGTTCAGTTTTGAAAGTGACGGTTGATCCCTCGGATAAATTTTTACAGGCACCACAATTTGAGCGGTGACATTTTTTTACTCCCGGCGTTGCTGTTTGTGTCGAAAATTTGGCAGTTGTAAATAATTGTTTTCAAGGACTTTGATTGCCATTTACTTTTAATTACATCAAAGGTCCTTAACATTCTTTTCAGTCGTAGATCCTGTTTTAAAAATTTCGCAAATTTGGATAAATAACATTAAATGCTTCGTTATTGTGGGGGTTATATGTTGAAACATAAGTTACAACATCGGTTTCTTCTGTATCTTTAGCATGTCCTAATTCTTGGATCGACATAGATTTGGCCTTTTGTATGCCGTTTTAAATCACTCTTATTGGATATTTCCTGTCCATTTAACTTTTCTTTAGATCATTTAGTCTGAAATTTTGTACTGACTGATATAATTGTGCACAGTCGTCTTGCCATGTTGAAAGGGATATTAATACTTATGTGTTTTGGATGACATGAATTAAAGAGTAAATACTGTTTGGAATCAGTTGGTTTGTAACATCGAAATGGGCCTATCTGCAACATCAAAACTGAAATGCAGTTTTGCGTGTCACTCAAATTGTAATGGTCAAATTGCTCAGTGAAAGATGATCTCGATAATATTATATCCTTAAACTCTAACTCAGTTGGTCTTTGACTTTTGACGCTTATAAATTATTTTTCAAGACTTGCATAACCATTACGCGGTTATTCTTAGGAAAATATAAGATTTCCAAGTTTGTTGCTGTTTTAGACGTTATATGTGATTTGTTTAAACCACTAATATTTTCTTTATTAAGACGATAATTGGAGCTTATTCCCCCCAAGCTTAGTTTTTTGAATTTTCGACTGACAAAAAAAAAAACGTCAACTCATCCAACCTTTCTTTTGGATGACATACAAAGACTTTTTAGTTTCTAAAATTGCTCATGTATTCTCACGGCTTATTTATTTCATTTCAATTCATATAGTAGAGTAGACATTTAATATGGAACTCTTGATTTTTTTTTCCGGGACCTTACCCATTTTATGGTTTTGCCCAGTGCAGGACATTTACTACCATTTACAGTCTTGTACATACTTTCGAGAGGGAGTATGTTTTGTTGCGGTTTTCCAATGTTTTAATTCGAGTTGCACTGACGAGATGTAAAACATCGAAATAGGCCCATATCTGCAACATTAAAATTGAATTGAAGTTTTGCATGCCACTCAAATTGTAATGGTCAAATTCCTCAGAGGAAAGATGATCTCGATAGTATTAAATCCTTAAACTCCAACTCAGTTGGTCCTCGACTTTAGACGCATATGAAGGTGGAAGAATTTTTTGGACACAGATTTTGAATTTACATAGAAAACAACAGGAAACGCTTTTTATATGATTGTTTCATTCTTTGGACGAAAACTGAGGAAAATTTTAAAAAACATTCCATGAAATCCTTATCACTTTTCCTCCAGACATATAATTTACAATTGACATCTGTTCCCGGAAATCCTTTTTTAGATGTACGAAAGAACCATCAGTAAATAAACATAAAAGCACGAATTGTGGTACTTGTGAATACATTCAAGAAAGCAGCATTTTTATTTCAATTTTTTTAACTTATTTGTTTATAAAAATAATATGAAATTTACTGTTAAATATGATATGGACTATTCTTGTAATAATGTTATATATGGCATAACCTGAAACGGGTGTAAACAAAATATTATTGGACAAACCAACACTCTTCGGAAAAGTGTTACCGTACATCGATAGCAAATTAAGCAAAGTGAATACGAAATGATACCCCTAAGCAGACATGTAAGGAATTGTGCTGGGGACCGAAGGCCTTATTTCATATTTTTCCGTTTCATTTCCACGAACCTACAGAAAGCGAAAGAATAATAGAAGAAAACGTTTTATTGACATTTTTAAACCAAAGCAAAATACAATATCAACAAAGACATTCACACAAATGAACGCTGTACGTCGTCCTCAACAACATATCCCTGAAGAAACGTTGAACGTTGAAACCGGTAGGAATATGCATTAGAGTGGGGTGGAGACATAACTTCTTTTAAAGTTTATTTGGAGCAGTCATAAAAGCTCATAAAAGTTAACTTAGAACAGGTATCAAGTCTGCTCTATAACTTCTACTCTAACTAGTCGTAATGACTGCTCTGACCTATTCTAACCATGACAGCTTTTAGCTGACCTGCTCCTGCAAGAGCTGCGAAAATTTTTATAAAATTTCATATCGTTAGAATAACGGGAATTAGCCAGAATTTTCATCATTCAAAGCCGTGAGCTTACTCAAATACACATGAAAAAAACACATTTTCTTTCTATTTCTGACACAAATAATTTACAACCTTTAAGGCGGAAGGGGGAGGGGTTTGCACTCACCGTTTTTCTTACAAATACGAAAATACCAAAGTTGAATAATAAACAGTAAAAGTTTGCTATGCTGTACACTTGTTTCAAGGAGCAACCTCTCATCAGCAGCATTAGAATCAACTATTGTGGAAAGCCATAATCCAAAAAGTAGTTACAGGTTTCATTCCGTGTATGGCATTCGGTAGATGTCCTTGGTACTGTATTTGGCTTCCTATTGCCATATTTTTGGAAATGAGTATTTCTTTTTAGACTACTTTTGGATTATGGCTTTCCTTAATATTTTATTTTAATGCTGCTGATGAGAGATTACTCCTTGAAACACGTGTACAGCATAACTAAATTTACTGTTTTTTGCAACTTCGATATTTTTGGGTATTTAGGAAATGAGTATTCATTACCTAAAATACCGAAATAGGAAGCCAGATCCAGTACTAAGTGCTTAAATTGTATCATTGCTTTCACTCGGAATTTAAGCAAAAAATGACAGAACGCTGTTAAATTTAAAACCGAATTTATTCAAATATTGTAACGTAAATATGATAATAATATAATAGTTGGGACTTTTCGGGGTTTATAACTGTAGTTATACTACCTATCTGTTTCTGTGTTCGATATAACGAATGATTTTTTTTTCTGGAACATATGATACAGAGACTTTATTTATATTCAATACAATATCCATACTAGAAACATTGAATCTTCCTATTATTTGACTAAACACTTATGCCAAAAGACAGCTTTTGTATATCCGATATTATTTCCCTTCCTGCAATAATGAAACTTCTTATCAGTTGACTAAAACCATATGTCAAAAGTGTTTATATATACATTCCATACAACATTGATGCCCGCAATAATGAAAATTCCTGTAGGTTGACTAAAAATATATCAAAAGGTACTTTTTTGTATTCGATATTTCATCGATGCCCACAATTCTGGTCCTGACTAAAAACATACGATAAAAGTTACTTTTTCTATATTCCTCATAAGATCTATGCCCGCAATAATGAAATTTCCCGTAATTTGACTAAAATATGACAAAAGTAACTTTTTCCACATTCCATATAATATGTATGTCTGCAATAATGAAACTTCATCTAATTTGACTAAAGGATATGACAGAAGGGACTTTTCCTCTATTCGATATCGTCATATACATTTGCTTTTTAATGCCTCTGATATGATATTGATGCTTGCAATAGTGAAACTTTCTTCAGGACTGTATTTTTTTGCAATTTCTGGAGATTTTGGAATTTATTTCTTCAGTTGTGTAAGGTTGTTGGGTACAAAATATCAAATTGTAAATGCTCCTGATTTCGGGTAGGAGTTTTGAACCTACAGTGGGGTTCAAACTTAACCTCTCTTAAAGTTAACTTGAAGCAGTCATAAAAGCTGCTCTAAGTTAACTAAGAACAGGTATCAAGTCTGCTCTAGAACAGCTCTGAGTCTGCTTTAGAATCCTGACCACTCTGACCAGTCATTGCCATCGCTAGAATCCTGACCGTTCCGGTCAGAGCTATGACTGCTCTGACCTGTTTTACCCATGAGCGTTCTACCTATCTGTTCTGGCCGTGGCCATTCTACTTAAATCTGTTCTGGCCATGACTGCTATCAGCTTACCTGTTCTAACTATGACCGCTCTCATACCAGCTCTTGTCACAGCCCTGGTAAATATTCTTAACGTATCACATATACACGTACAAATGTATTTCATATATTTATATATCAAGTTAAGTTATATTATAAAAACAAATAATTGCATTTTGCCGGTAAGTTCTGTTATTCGCGAATAATCATTTACCTGTGTTTACCCAGGTAAATTTAAAAAATGTAAGAGTTATTTCCAATTTCGTGGTATACCTGAAAACTGAATCGCAAATAGTTTTCTTTGAATTTATTATTATAAATAAAAAATCGTTAATTTAATTATATGAAAAATGTCAATCATTATCAGAATACGTTTACGGAAAAAAAATTATCTAAAACGTCGTATAGTAAGGGGTTATTTATGTTTTTTTTTATTTAAACGTTTCGGGCTCGAGAAAAAATGAAAAACTGACTCAATCCAATCAAAGTTCTAGGACCAAAACAGCTGTGGCCAGAGCAGACTTGGGAAAATCGGTCACGGCCAGAGCGGACTCAGATAAAGCGGCCATGGCTAGAACAGACTTAGATAGAACAGTCATGGCTAGAACAGACTTCGGTAGAACGGTCATGGCTAGAGCAGACTTAAGTAGAACGGTCATGGGTAGAACAGACATGATTCTAGGACAAGGGCAGTCAGGATTCAAGGACTGTTCTAAGTCTGCTCCTCAAGTTAACTTGAACGAGAGGTTATGTCTGCACCCCACTGTAAGTTAAGACGCACCAGTCAGTCTGTCTGCAAGATACACCACCTCTCAGCGACCAATCTCAGCGGAGAGGTAACAGCACGGATATAATTTATCACGCACGCAGCGCTCATTATGATAATCTTTTACGTCTATGCTCTAAATAACTATATAATAGTCAGGTTGATGGCATTTACGACCAGAACGGTCATACTCAGAGCAGACTTAACTAGAACAAACTTGGTTAGAGCAGACTTGGGTAGAACGGCCATGGCTAGAAAAGACTTACGTAGAAAGGTCATGGCTAAGTCAGTCTAATAGGTAGCGATCATGGCTAGAACATACTTATAGGTAGCGATCCTGGCAGACTGTACAAGAACGCTCATGATTCTAGAACCAGAGCAGACAGCATTCTTGGACTGCTCTAGGTCTTCTCCAAGTTAACTCCAAGTTGACTTTGACCTGTTCTCGTGACTGCTCTCTAACTTAACCGGGACGAGAGGCTATGTCTGCACCCCTCTGTATGTGTATTGAATTGTATATAATTATGTTTTGATATATAATTGCAAGAAATCGACATTCTTCATTCAATTTTCATATATTTCATCCTTGTACAATATTTGCCTTATTCATAATCAGAGAATTTTACCTAATTTTCAAGAATCAGAACAAGATACCGGTATGGCGATCCCGTAGCAAAGCATTTCTTTTCAAATAACCATACAGTTTATGATTTTCAAGTACATGGTATTGAGAAACTATTCGGCAATGAAACTTACCGCAAAACCCAAGAAATACTGTGGAAAATTAAATGAGAACGTATAAACTATATGGATTCAAAACACAAGAGTAACAACGGGGCTAGGGTGGTATACTTTAACAGATATTTCATTCGGGAATTAACTGTAAGCAACTTTTTCTTTTTCATTGCGGCAACTTTATATTGTAGGGGTTATAGAGGGAAATTTTTATTAGAGATTTCTCGATAACTCACGAACGTAACGAAACGAACATAAGTTTACTTAAACATACCAAAGTAACAAAAGGACCGTTCATTGTTAGGTGTAGTAAGTGACAAACGAAACATAAAGTGACGAGAGCCAAATACGTACGAATAGGGTTTTAACGTGGTTGCATCGGTGATTACCGGAAATTTTGCCTTCAATTACTTTTAGTAGTTGACGTATTCGTTTGGTCTCACTGTGTTTGGAAAAACTCGAGTTTGAAAAGATGAGTTTGGATTAGATTTCGGTGTACTAAAAGTTCGAGTTTAATATACATGTATTGAAGACGAATAATTATTAGTTTCATTTAATCGAGTTAAAAATTGGGTGAAATTAATTTTTTTCCATATCTTAAAAAGCTATCCTCTACTAAAAATATAAAAAATCACAGAGACATTCAAAAATATTGCCTGATTCAACCTTCGAATAAATGGGGTTCCATTTTTTTTAATAATATTTTTATGACATTTTTGTGACTGATTTTTCTGCATGGAATGGAAAGGGAAATAAAAAAGGGCCCACACAACACGAGCGAATCTCAAATTCCGCTGATAAAAATTTCTTCATTGTCATTTGTACTATACATTTCATATGAACTCACATTTTTAGAAATCGTTATTTACAAATTTATTGTTTATATTTATGCAAATATTTTGATGTGATGTGCACCGAGGACATGATAAGCCGAAGTAGCCATATCCTGAAACTAAAATCACAGTAACTTTGCTATTTTGTTACTCAATCAATTTAAAATCAAATGGCGTTATTTAACTCAAGCTGTATTCACACGTTCAGTTTTACATACATGTAATTATTTTATGTCTTTATGCAAGATTGCATTAATATACAAATACTGTATCTGAATGCACAAATGGTGTAAATTGAACAAGGGAAGCAAAAGACAAGGTACGATAAGGCCACTTTTTGGTCCAAGAATTTAGCTCCATTTTTAAATTTTGAACATGAATGACAAAACAATAGCCGCTTCAATTTACTATACAAAGGTTCGTAAGGACATTTTTGGACAATTACCGTAAATAATCTATAGAGAGTATCTGTATTTAGTGAAGATACGTATAGTAAGGAAACACAAAAGGACTGAACACGGCCTAGCACAAAAACTTGATAAGAGTCGATTCTTTTCAGCGTTTTCAAAATTTGACTCAATTTTGACAAATAATGACATCTTCTACAAAATTTGTTATTTTTTTTTCTTGTTTAAATATTTCTTCCATTTGATCTCTGGGGTGAGTGGTGGGGTTGGTGATTTTTTAAATAAATAATTTAATATTGGTGCCAATGAAAATAAATATTCTAATCCTACTTGTCATGGAAATAAATAATTCAATTTTGATTTGAAGAATAATTGTTTTTGTTGCAAACGCAAACAAATGATTTGGTATTGTATTATTTGATCTATTTGGTGAAAATAAATAATATGTTCGAGATTTTCATGTCAATTAATCATTTATCTTGGCGAAATCACACATGCGTAAATATAAATACTTGTGCAAATTCTGAATTTGGTGGATACATTTAGCGATCTCACGAGAATTGACAAAATGGCAAAAATAAGCTGAAATCCCCCTTTTCTGGATTCCATCGTTTTGAAGGTTGGATCCAACCTTCAAAACGATGGAATCCAGAAAAGGGGGACACCTTTTTTTTCAAATTGCCTGGATCCGCGCCTGCAGTTGAAATAGACATTTTATTTCAAGTGAAATGCAATTAATGACATAAGCCGATTGTTTATGATTATTTTTGTGTGTAAAATCGCTACGTTGAAGACTTGTGAACATGCCTGTTGTAAAAAATAAAATTACACAAGGCCAATCATTGTAAGACAGTGATATAAAATCGAACATGAAAGTAAAAGTAATTTAAACAGTGGAGCAGATCCCGGTATTCTAATATATCCAACACAAAAAAAGTCCGAGGTCAGGCCAGTATATTTTTTCTAACTGTTATATCAAATGTTCCAAGTTAAACTAGAAAAAAACTGTGAGCAAAACTTACTATATATACCCGGCTTCCCATTTTATTCCTGAAATTTCTGTATTTTTTATTTTAGAATTTTCTCTTTATCCCGGCTTTTTGCTTCGGTTTTAATTTGCCGATATATCATAAAAAATCAAATTCTGAAATAGTAGGTGCACATCCACATCTACATTATGTAACAAAGACTGTGCCTGTTCAAGTTTCATGAAAAGTGCTTAGGGGATAAGATATGGGTACCTCTTGTAATGTAATGGCCAAGTCCATGTTTTGCTACGCCCCCCCCCCCAAAAAAAAAATACATTAACAACAACAACAACAACAAAAACAGTCAAATCGAATTCTGGTATCGAAGGTTCACATCTACATTATTGTTTCAGGAGGTGTAGCGGATTAGAAATGGGTACCCTGAGGTGTAACTGACAGGCGTACATATGGACGCATAGACAGACGGACTACACTATCACTATAGATCCCTCACTTTTAAGCCGCGGTAACAAAGATATGGTTCCCAAAACCATTGTCGAAACAAACCGGTGCTAGGGGCCGTCTTGAACTTACTATGAGGTATGGGCAAAGCTCATTGTTGAAGGCAACATGGTGACTTCAAGATGAAGAACAACAATAAAAGCGTTGTTCCATTGCTTTTTACCATGTATTTATAGAGATTTTGTCTCATGTGCATTTACTCCATATCCCTTCATTCCTTATTGCAGGTCTCCCGTCTATACAATATTAAGTTCCTACACGCTATTCTCAAAAACACCAACAGTTCCAATGTTCTAAATGCATCGGGGATAGGTTGTGTATGAATAGTCGCTAGACTTTGCTGGAGGACGGATGTAACACAAGGCATGTGCTTTTCAAAGGGACAATCGAACTTAATTGCTGAATTAATACAAGACTAAAATAATGATTTCTCCCTTTCAAAATTCTTTCGTAATTTTCATTTGTTTCGTAGTGTTAGGGAAAGTCACGTTAGTTCGTCAGTTATCGAGAAATCTCTATTATAACGTTGATGGTTATTTTGTAATATGTGTTTGACGTCTGTGATATATGTGTAAATACAAATACCGCTCCGGAGGGCTGGTAGCGGCCGTAATCTACGGCAATATGCTAAAATAGCGTTTTTATTCATATATATACAAGGATAAAAATATACGAAAAACGAATGAATAATGCCTATTTCTTGCAATTATATATTTAAGCACGATAAAAAACAGTTCAATACACATACAGTGGGGTGTACAGTTAAGTATAGAGAAGAGTCTGAACTATATTACAACGGTACTAAAAGAGATGTAAAAAAATATAAATATAAATAAGTACAATTATTATTAAATAGACAGAATTTTCGATCTTGTCATGTGATATATAAAATTCTGAGCGTGTGCGTTGAAGTAATGAATCTCATATATGAACCTGGTACAAAATTATGACGATTGCAATTATAAATTCTCAACTAATTAATTAAAAAATGAATTTGTGAGGATTAGACAATATCTACTAAAGTAGCAATCCAGAATTTGTACAGTAGAACATAACCAGTCACAAAACCATATACCATGCCCCATTACATAACATACCATACTTATTACAGAATTTCTCATAAGACATAGTTATCTTCGTGATCGCCTTATTAATCAATGCTTACAAAAATTTCTTTCGTACGATCATTAAAAAAGTTCCTTGTGGAAAAAATTGAAGTTTCGGTCCGAACTTTGATTCAGAATTCTTTCTTTAATTAATACTAGGATGATAATTTCTGTTAACTGTTATAGACCTTTCAATGGCAATTGCTGTTGAGTTGCTGCCGGACGCTATCGCAATGGAAAGGGGAGGTTTGACTAGCCATAAAACCGGTTTGACCTACCATTTCTTTTGAAATGCCTGTACCAAGTAAGGACCATTGCGGTCGACAAGTTTGCCGGTGGTTTCCACCTGATTTGTCTTTTGGTCTCATGGACCTCGGCTCTTGAAGCAAACTATTCGGGTTAAATCTATAACCGGATGTTTTATTGCAGTATTAATGCAAGGTTTGTAAGTTTAAGATAATAGAATGCACGTGTAGTCTTTTTTAAAACGAATAATTTTAACATTGTTTGCAGTTTGTATCCAAAATACGCTTACAAACTACATTCATGCTTTGATAACAATTTCAGATTTATGTGCGTCTTGTCTTTTTTTTTGCGAATGTAATCCTTCGCACTGATCAAATGAAATTTTTATATGTTTCAGTGCCTTCATAACGACTATATCGGTCAGCACACATCAATGCAAAGTAGTGCAAATATACAGATATAGTGTATATATCTATAGATTTAGCCTATTTCCTCTTTTAGGCATCAACAATCCAAAATTCTGTAGAATAAACAACCCTGAAGAATAGTTATAGTGCCGTTGTATTTAGAAGTGCCATAGTTAAAAAGATGGCAGAAGTAACATTGTTTAGCATAACGTTTCGAATAATAATACATTTTTAAATATACATGTTTTAAACTTACCAACTGAGCATATTATTGGCCCCAGAAACAAATCTTGGATTGATTCCTTGCTGATGAACACAGTACCTGGCATTGGGCCAGTATAGGTTAACGGAAATTCTTGGTCGTTATATATATAGCTTTTAACTATTTTGTTTATTTGGTCGTCATTTCTGTAATCCAGAAAGCCATATTTTTGTACGTCCGCTTTATATCTAAATTGTGAAGTTCTAAACTCATATCTGTAAAATAGAAAAAAAGAGGGTATTACATGTATTTATCCACGGACAATATTTATGTTTGGATTTATCATCCTTTCCTTTGCCTATATCAGCCTCAACAGCAGTTCCGCAAAAAGCCACATCCGGTTAATATTTAAGAGGTCAACCTGGATGTATCGAGCGACACAATGCAATATATTTACAGTTTTCACATTAAAACAAACAGATAAATATTAACTTCGACTTATTTTGCTCTTCCTGATTTGGGTTTAAAACAGAGTCATTATTACAATAATAATAATCGCCAGAAACTCAGTTGCTGATATATACAGCGGAGCTTCCATGTTTTCACATTATGACGTCATGGGCATAAAACATCCAAGTAAAGATAGAATATCGTTACAACCAACCTTTGCTGCAACATATATAATATTCTTATTCCGAGTATTTCTGTTAAATACTTTATCCACTTACGAATAACAAAAAACCGAAGTAACTTTAGAATTTTTGTTTCTGCATTTAATATTGGTATTTTAATATAAGTAAAAAAAATATTAACTCTACAGTAAAACCATCTGTACCAGGTGATTTTGATTTTTTCATATATTTGAACACATAAAGACTTTCCTGTATTGTCAAATGACCTTCACAGTGACGCACTTGTTCACTGTTTTCGTTATTTATGGAGTATCATTCTGAAACTGCAGAATAAAAATAGGGGTCAGAAAGGGTTAAGTTCACTATTGATATCTTAATGAAATTCTTTGAACAAATTATCTCCCTTGCATTATTTCTGTAAATCAAGTAACAGATTTAAAGTACATGCGTTTCAATTTACCTTTTTGCACTGAAAATGTTGTAAAAGGAGTAAGGAATTAAAGTTAAAAAAAAACCGCTCGAACTTCATTTGCATTTTAAAGCAAAAGTTTGATGGCATGGAAATGCAATCAATACCCAAATTGTATAACAAACGGTAAATTCTGTTATGCTGTACACGTGTTTTACGGAGTAACCTCTCATCAGCAGCATTAAAATCAAACAATATGTAAAGCCATAATCCAAACTTAGTAATCAAAAAGAATTACCAAAAATGACCAAAGAGGAAATGTTACTATCTATGCTATCGAGCTGAAGCCTACATTTAGTTTTAAAATTCGTGATTCTTTTGTTGTTAATTCGCGTACAAATAAAAATCAGGGTTATTTAAAGTCATACTGGTCCGTATCTTTTTCATTCAAACTTTATTAACATTTCAATACTTTCGCGTATGTTTTTTCAGCCCTCTTATTTGATAGGAAAAATGAAAGGATATGAAGTGAATGTACATGTGACAAAAACGCAAACGAGACATAGAGAACTTAAGTCTATCAAGGACAGCGCTTTTATTCCTGTCTACATCTTGATGTCGCCTGAGGGTGTTCAACTAGAGGTGAACAATATTCACCCCCTCGAGCGAGATCAAGTCTTGATTAAATGATTAAAATAGGGTCATCGGTCATGTTTTGATGATCAGTTGTAATTCAATTGATTATTGATTATCAGAACCTGCACTACATAAGTAGTGTTATATAAATCATGATTCTTTGCTGTTAACAGTAGTTTCCATCGCTCTACTTAGCTTTTTAGGCAAGATCATTTTGTTTATTAGAAGTGTTGAACCTTTATCAAACTTTGAACTGTAATTATTATGCTTGAATAACATTCCAAAGTTCTATAAGGAAACCGAATTTCACAATCCCCTCATTGGCTCTGTATTTTTTTCAACGAAATAGGTGACGTATTAGTCTAAATACCTTGTGTGAAAAAGAAAGGAAATGGGGTAAATGTCAAGGTGACAACATCCCATATCCAGGTTAAAACGACCCAAAACAAAGCACCTAGGGGTCACCGTACGGTCTTCAACACAATGAGGAACCTCACACCATATAGCAAGCCCTAAATGGCCCCAAAAAGGTAAAAAAGTGAATAATTCAATGGAAACAAACCACATCTAATAAACCAAATATCAAGAAACTAAAATTTCATAAGACACG
Source organism: Modiolus philippinarum (assembly GCA_002080025.1). Taxonomy (NCBI): domain Eukaryota; kingdom Metazoa; phylum Mollusca; class Bivalvia; order Mytilida; family Modiolidae; genus Modiolus; species Modiolus philippinarum. The sequence goes on from MJUU01034999.1 coordinate 17,306, forward strand.
GACAAGCCAGTCACCAACATATTCCTGACTTGGGACAGGCGCAAAAATTGCGGTGGGGTTAAACTCGTTTTCTTG